>JAOEHY010023180.1:0-22218 GCA_025447955.1 Psilopsiagon aurifrons | reverse complement strand
GCGGTGTTCAAGGCTGGGTTGGACATAGCCTTGGGTGGCATGGTTTAGTGGGAGGTGTCCCTGCCCATGGCAGGGGGGGTGGAACTGCATGATCTTAAGGTCCTTTCCAACCCTAACTATTCTATGATTCTATGCTTACACCTCCCTGCCTCGAGGTTGCCCTCAGAGTGCTGCGGAGGGCCTGGGGCAGCCACACGTCCCCCGCTCCCCATAACGGGAAGAAGTGTCCACAGAGTTATGGCTCCTTCCCGCCTCTGCCCCCGGGCTCCCCGGCGTTCAGGAGGACTCGGCCCCACCGCGCCGCCTTCTTCAGCAGGATGCAAGGCTGTGCCCTCCCTCAGCATGGCCGCCGGCCTCCCCGCCTGGACGGGCACTGAAGGCACAGCACTGCCCGGTAAATGGCGGCTGTCTGCCCGGGGACCTTGCCCTCGGTCGACATGGCCGCCGCTCCCCGGTGCATCTGACGTCAGTGAAGCCAGTCTGCCATCAGTCAAGATGGCGGCCCCCAGCCGGCGGCTGTGGTGAGGGTATGGAGCGCGGGGTTGTTCTGGTGGTGGGGCCTAGCGAGCAGCGGGAGAGGCGAGGCGGGGAGAGGCGAAGGGAGATGAGGGGATCGGGTAAGAAGGCTCCCGCCGCTCGGCCGCTTGTGTGGAGCTTGGCGCCGGCCCTGAAATGGCTTGTCGGGGCCTGGCGGGGGCCGCGGCGGGGTCCTGTGGGCTCGGCCTGGGTTTGTCATGGCCGGGGCCGGTTGGCGTGAAGCTCTCGGGGAAGAGCCCTGCAGGCTGCGAGAATCCAGCCGGTGGTGTCCCGGGGAAGCGGGGTGGCCGGGCGCGGGGCGCTCTGCTCCCGGTGGGATCCCCGGGAGCCATTGGTGCCGCTGCAGGAAGCGGCGCTCGGTTTTCATTGCCGCAGCAAGGAAAGAAACCGCTGCCTTAAGCTGTCCCCTTAAGCCTCAGAAGTTGCTTTATGAATGATGATCTGCCTGGCTTGTCTTGACAGATGCACCCCCATGGTAAACACCTTCGAGTTTCCATGTGGAAACCAATGTGCAGGCTGAACCACCAGCTCCCTTCATGACCTCTTCAGAACTGACATTTTCGGCCTGTACTTCTACTCGGACACATAGGTGGAGGACTTTTGAGAGTATTTTTTTAACCACATAAACAGAGGTCATAGTCATCACTGCTGTTATGTCGTGGGTACAAGCTGCAGTCAGCCGATCCGGTGAGGATGTATTTGATGAAGATGCAGATGAGATGTGTCTGTTACAGAAAGAATGGAACAGCACCATGAAAAAAAGATTGAAGGTAATACTACAGCATTGATTTAATAGTCTTTTTAACCATTTTAGCCATTTTGATGCATACTTTGGTATACATATGGCTTATTTAAAGGAGGTGTTGTGGTTCAAACTAAGAGTGGCTGCTTAAAAAGTTACTGTGGCTTAGTTTCCTCTGAATGCCAGGAAAACGTAGCAGGGATTTACAGAAACACTATTCTAGCAGTCATCAGATCACAGTACTGTTTTACTAAAAGACATCAGCTCTTTCTGTACAATCATGTGCATATGTAAAAGGCAGTGCTCAATTCTGATGCGAGCTATTTGCTTCATACTTGTTAGGTATGCCACTCTATGGTAGTATACCAGTAGCAAATGTTGGGCAACACAGCTGAACAGTGCTAATAGAGAAGTATGAGATGTTCGGGCTTTTGAGTAGAGTTCTTCATCAGTCAGATTTAAGAGTTGTGACTCCACATGAAACCACAGTTGGATGTTGTGGTCTGGGTAGTTCTTTGGCTTATGTACTTTCCTAGTGGAAAGTGTATTTTATGAAAGCATTTTTCCACAGCCTTTGCCTCCCTGGTATTCTGAGGGAGCAAAACAAGTACATAAGCCCGGGTTACTTCAACAGATACATTATCATTCAGCATGGGACCAGCAGGGCTCATCTGCTCAAGGGTGAACAGCATTTGGCTGAAGAACATGAATGGAAGCCATTGAGTAGGCTGTTGATGAGGAAGGGTATTACAACAGAGCTGTTGTGTTCTCCCAAGGAAAAGTCTCCTGCATTCGAGTCCCTTGAAAAGCCTGGTTCTTTTAAGTGGCGTTTCAGTGTTCTTATACAAATCCCCCTGGTATTTTATAAATACATACTGCAAAATCACAAAATGTTATTGAGGTTAGAGCTGTATGTTGTGCAGAATAAACATTCTTGTTCCTGGCTATTTCTTTAGCAAGGCTGCTAGTTATCTTAACTCATGAGCAAATACAAGCTTGGAATTTTGGTGTGAAAGAAGATACCAATTACTCTATGTTATATGGTAATATGATCAGAATATTGAAGAAATTAATTTGCATTACAGTCATTGGCATTTCTCACAGAAAACTGTCACATTGTTTTGTATATTTACTCCATCACCATCTTTTTTCTGGTGTTACTCTTTAACTGATTGAGATCCAGCAGAGAAGAAAGGCTCAGTAATTGTTTTTATGGAAACAGGTAGATGGATTACAGACAGAAGAGTACCTCTGCTAAAGGGGAGGCTTTGCAGCTTGTGTGTTTTTAGATGGCTAGAAATCTGTCTGTGGTATTCCTTAATGACTTTTGCATAAAGGAGGTGGTTATCATAAAAGCAAGCACTTTCTTATTTTTTGATGTTTCTAAAAATACTCTCCTTATTTTCAGACCTTCTGAAAATATTCTCCTTATTTTCAGACCTTCTGGGGATCCTTTTGAAAAAGAACAGGATCTTGCAGATCAATAAATCATAATGCTGCAAAAAGCATGTTTTGTTTTGGCATTGGGGGTGTAGCTGGGAGAGAAGTTAAAATCTAGAAGCTGTAATATAAGAGGCTGAACACTTGTTTGAGCTTTTTTTATTGTTACAGGATTGTCACAGGTCCAGTTTTTAATCTTGTGAACAACCTGTTTCACTGGTCTTATTACAGGAAGGCTATAGTGATGGAATTGAGGCTGGGAAAGAACTTGCACTCCAGGAAGGCTTTAATCAAGGTTACAGACAGGGTGCTGAGCTGACGGTTACATGTGGCCAGTTCAGAGGAACCCTGAAGTAAGTTACAAACTTTTTAAGGCCGTGTGTGTGTGAAAGGAGCATGCATTTTAAATCTGTCCGAAGTGAGCAGCCTGAGTATCATTTAGGTCTTGAATACAGGTTGTAGAGTGATCATTCTTAACATTTCTCTGTCAGTTGCTCTGCCAAAATTATCTGAATCTACATCTTTAAGCTTAATACTTGGTTCTACTGCTTGAATTTCCCAGAAAATGTGAATGAAATATATGCATTTCTATAGTATAAATATCTTGTCACATTGCTATCAACTTTCAACAAATGGAGGTCTGTGCAGGTACACGTAATCACTTTTTTCTTCTTGTTCTTAACTTTTCAGTGCTCTCTTATCCTGGTGTC
The DNA here is from genome assembly GCA_025447955.1 of Psilopsiagon aurifrons. NCBI lineage: Eukaryota > Metazoa > Chordata > Aves > Psittaciformes > Psittacidae > Psilopsiagon > Psilopsiagon aurifrons. The sequence continues at coordinate 18,789 of JAOEHY010023180.1, read as the reverse complement.
ATTTTAATGGACATGATTCTGCTTTAAGTAAGATAAATAACCTTCTTGATGCAGTTGGAAAGCACGAAGAAGATGTGCTGAAGTACCTGAACTCTACTGAACAACAGCCACATCTTGGACACATTTTAGATTCTGTTCAGGACATGGACCTTAATCACACAGCTCCAGCTGGGACAGAATACAATGAAGTTGAAGCTGGAAAACATGCAGATGGTGGCAGCTCTGGTGAAAACACTTGTAGAAGTAATGGTGAGGTTGGTTCCTTGCAGTCTGAATGCAGCAAGGCAAAACTCTGCACAGATCCTGAAAGGTCAACCCTTGCTTGGGTTAAAAAGCAGACTATTTGGCTAATAGAGGAACTGGGCTTATCACTGGATATACTCCATCATGTCCAGCATCTGGAACATTAGTTTTTCTGTCTCATGGTATTTAAAATTATCTCAATTGTATTTGATTCTCAGTCTGTGGACCATAGCTGATGCATCACTTCATTTTAGGGAAGTCTGATTTTGGTACTTCCCGTTAGAGGTAATTTTGCAAAACTTCACCACATTTTGGCTTCTGGCAAAAAAAAAAACCAACAAAAGAAAACAAAAAAACACCCCTTGCTTTTAATCTTAAATAAACTTTCACAGAAAGGGGAAAGGACTTGTAAAGCTTTACAGAGATTTACTTTACATGTTTCTGTTCTGTGTCAGAAGCTATCATTTCACCTCTACTTTCTCATTTGGAAATGGAGCAGATCCCTGAAATATCCCCTCTAAATCAGTTCTCTCTAATATCTAAAAAATTAATGCCCTGTGCTATGGACAGCTATCTGTTCTTGCAGAATAAGCTGCTGTTGATGATGTGCTAACTCTCTGCAAAATAGAGGAAGATTTCCTGCTGGAGTGTTGTGGCTCTCTCTAGTCACTGTATAAAATAGAGGAATTTTTCAACCTTTGTCAAATTTTTCCTCTTGTAACCACTGTGCAATGCACTTTCACATTTAAAAACTATTTTTCCCTCCTCATACAGTTCTGGCTATTACACTTTTGCTGAAAATACACTATTCTCTTCAAATGCAGAATTACTGGCAGTTCCATTTTTTTGCTGTTAGACCATCTCCTCTCATGCTGTTAGACCACACTGTCCGTGTTTCCAGTCTAGTGAACTTCCGTGTGGTTTTTTGCCAGTCCCTTTACCCTGAACTCTCTTTCCCTCATCCCCAGAGTATTTTTTCCAAGTTCTTCAAGGAAGCCAGCCTTATTCACCTTCTTTTTGAGCCATGTTGTCAGCCACACACATATAGTTCTGATAGCTTTGTATTTCTGTGCTGGCATTATATATTTGACTTTTTTTCCTGTTGCTTCCCTTAACTGTAGCTGCAAATTGCTCTGGTCTGGAAGTCTCTTCTTGATGAATTCCTGTCTCTGTTTTACACTAATTAAAATGATTTACATTAAGTTAGGAGTTTACTTGTTTTAAGTTGCCTGTGACTTTTCTTCATGTCTGAGGCAAAGCAGGTCTAGACAGAGGCAAACTGAAATTTTGAACAGCCAACTGAAATATGCTTCAAAAAAATAAAATCACAAAAACAGTTTTATACTTTGAGACCAGAAAAAAGCCAAGGTAAAAATTACTTGACTTTCAGAGACTGAGTTTACAGCTTCCTTACTAAAGATTCTGTTATCCTGCCACAGAGTTGGTGGACTGTAAATTTGGCTGTCATTCAGTACCACTTCTGCATTAAGGGAAAACAACTGCAATTAGGAGGCTCTGTCTGCATTGATTATGTACGTGCAAAACTGTTCATCTATTTTCTCAATTTATTTAGCATAATGCTGACATGGATAAAATTACTTTCCCAGAGGTGCATGTGTCATGTTACAGCCTATATCACATACATTAGACAGAAATATCTTCCAAACTGTGGTGGAATATGGTGCAGACAAAAATAAAGGTTACTAGAGCACTGTTAGGCTTTCCAAATCTGGAAGTTTAAGGATGCAAATTCAAGAGTATTACTTGTGTGTATTTAACAGTGTGCAAAGAGGAAACTCCATTCACAAATTACTAAGTAGACAGTGAGCTTGCCAAGTTTCTCCAGCTACTTCTGCAAAAGCAATCTACACAAGGGAAAATACTTATTTCTTGTTTGATTATCAAACAATAGATTGTGTTTTTCTTATCTATCATAACAGCTTCTGTACTAGCTGTGGAATTACTTTGCTTCACACAAAGCTTCTGTACTTACTGTGGGGTTACTTTTTTCTGTGTTATCAGCCAAAGTTTCCGGTTTGGCTGTGGAGAGATTTTCTTTTGGGCTATCTGTTATACTTGGCTTATGTGTCACTACTAAATCTTGCTGACCAGCCACAGAAAGACTGTCTTCAGGACTGTCAGAATGTGTGACTTGCTCACATGGTGGTTCAGGTTTCTGTTTCTTGTCTGCTTTCACATCTTGTGTTTCACTGGCAGCTTTCACCTTGGCAGCATTCCTGAAAATAGCTCTCATGACAACTGGGACTGACATGCAACTGAAAGAGGAAATGAAAGATTAGTCACTATGACAGTCTTCATCCATCCTTCAGCTTACTTCTTTTTAGATTGTGGCTGACATCTGAATGATACCTGTGGTGGAAAAACAGCCACTACCTCCTTGCATCTTTTCACTTTGTACAACTTAATAGTAACTAGTATAACTACATGTGCTATAGCAGAAACATGTTAACACAAATCAAATGCTGGATCTTTGAGCTTAGGGGTGTAAAGCAGCTTTGATAGGAAAAGAGGATTTTGTAAAAATAAACTCATGGGTGCTTTTAATGAAAACTAACTATTGAAAGATAGTAATTCTTGCGGAGTTTTGTAATTGTAACTTTCATGTTTTGTATAAAACCAATACTGAGCATAACTTCTCTAAAACACTATCTACACTAGAGTTTCTTTTCCAATCTGACAATAGCATTACCTGGTTCTGGGAATAGTATCTAGTTTTAAAACAGGTTAAAAATCCAGCCTGCATTGATCTTGCTGTCATCAAATAGATACTAGTTGTATACTGGCTTATGCTAAATTAATTAGCACTCTCAGTCCTTTCTCCAGAGTATGTGCCTATATCACAGCAACTTGCCTCTTGGAATTTGTTTCAGAAAGCAAGCAAGAGACAGTGTTGTAGATATGCCATATACACCTCACTTTCTGAAAGAAAGCACTGATTTGTGTGAGATATGGGAAAATCCCTTTCCATGTTATTCTAAGTTATACCAGTCATGAGACTCATCAGCTAAAGTCTTGAGAAAAGTATGTTTACAAAAGAAAAAAGCATCTTTATAAAAGGTTGAACTCTTCATTCAGAAGTATTTCCCTGCTCCATGTGCTTTTTTCTTGAAAGAAACACTTTCCATCACTATTGGTGTTTAAAGTTTTCGAAAGATACTTAAAGACACCAAAGTAACATTCTCGCTATTACAGCTTTTTACTAGAGCAAAGTTTTCTGATTGCTGAGTTTATGGCCTTGTGAACACACATGATCTTTCCATTAAATGGACACCTGAGGTTCATTTGTTCCATGTGTTGTGAAATAAAGCTACTTACCGCTTCACAGCTCTTGTTATAAAGTCATTGCTAGAATTGAGGGTTGGGTCTTGAGGGTTTAAATGAAGGTGACATTGGATTTCTCTGGAGGTTATAACATCAATTGTCACTAAAAAAGAACAGAATGTTAGCAATTCAAAATAAACAGTTTTATAAACATGAAAAACAAGCCTTTCAGTCTCATGCTTCAAGGGAGGAAAGACTGAAGTCAGTGGGATGGGGCTTGCCGCAGTGCTTTTGCGTAACACTTGGGATTTTTTTCCCAAATAGCACAAGTTACAATTTATTAATTAATTGCAGCCAAGGCAGAATAGGACTTGATTAGTTTTGTTTCCTTTCAGTTCTATGCCAAATACTGAACACTTCAGCAAGCAGTTTATATACAAGTGCTACTCCTGTTTTCATGGTTTGCACACACCATCGAGAGTAGCCTTGGAATGCTTTTGCAAGTGAGAAGCAAGAACCTAGATAGAACCAAATCCCATTGCCATCCCCATAGTGAGGACAGTATCAATTATTCCACACGTACCAGAGGCTAAATTCTCTTTCACAGGATGAACGAAAAAGACAGAAAAGCTGGTGTTCTTGTTTGGTGCCACTTCAAAGTAAAGCAGTTCTGTATCATCTAGAAATAAAACCACTATTTAGTGATACCCATTGACTCTTATGGCTGCATCATACGCCAGAATTTAAAAAATACTGATGCAGTAGAATGTAATTATTTATTACTTTGTCAACTTAGTTTATGCTTATCAGAAGTGTCAGGCCTAGAGGATTAATTTATATATGTATAAAATATATAAATTATATATATATAGACACACATATACAGAGTGCAATTCTAGAATTAAGGATTTTTTTGTCATTTAAAATACTCACAAGTAGTGACTACTTTGGTAAGGGAGCAGTAAATCTGTTAACACCCGGCTTAGAAGCTAGTTTCACTCTAATACTCTGCCATTACTTCCAACCATGCAATTTACCTTCATTTATATGCTTATCAGAGACACAGCTACTAATGAGACTGTTATATGCCACTTGGTGTCGAAGAATCTCTATTACACCAGGCACATGCTGCGGATGGCTAAATGGGATTTTACTGACCAAGGCCCCTGCTGAATCTGATTTTTCTGAGCCATTGTTTATGAAGTAGCAGTGCTTTGGGCAATCTGGAAGAGACTGAACAACAAATATGGTGATATTTCAGGCACTGAAAACAAGGAAGTTTAAAGCTTGATAATATCAGGCAACTGCACAATCTGACAACACAAATAATTTTGGAAGGCTTGTTGCTAGTATGTCCATCATGTCTTTGCATTTCATTAGAAATATAATCTTTAAAGGAAGCAAAATGAGATCTACTCTCCCTCCCAAATGCATCCAAATTAAGTGAATATACCCGGAGCCAAGCAGTCAGGAGTTCAAGGGCCACCTATTCTACCAAATACTCTAAGAACCTTGTAGGCTATAGAAATGTTAACACCCAAAATCCCCCAAAAGAATATCATAGTCGTGCTGTTTGACAGTTGTACAAATAGGACAGCATTTCTGCCTGAAATCTCTTTAGGGTGTTATATGTTGTTCCTCCATCACTACCACTTTCTTTGGAGAAGCCTGTTTGATTAGAATCTCCTGATTAGATCTGATGATTCATGTGGAGAGGAGGAGGAGAGGAGATAGTAAGAAAAATCTGCCACCTGTCCATGTCGACAGTGATTCTCTGACAAAATTAGAAGTGCAATAGTGTGTTACCTACTTGGGGATGCCAAGTGGGAACTGTCACCTTAAGAAGAGGGCAGGGCAGTTAATTAGCAGGCTCTACATTAAGAAAAGCTGAAGAGCAGAATAGAACAGCTTTTCCTTGTGTGTTCATGGAGCAAAAGGGATTCCGGTATATTCCTTTGAGGTTAGAATCCAATTTAGTAATTTATTCTTAGAAGTAAAATCTTTAGACTCAGAAGCGAAGCGATCTTCCAGCAAGCACTAATATTTTAGGGGGTTGCTGAAATTGCAGAGCTTTTTGTGTGTATCTAATAGAAATGAAAAATTTGTCTTAAGGGATTTATAGACAAAACCTTTGCTACATCTCATTTTAGTATTGTGTAAACTTGCTACTACCACCAACTCAAAGTCCAGGAACTATGTAGGCAATGGGCTCTGCTAACACTGTTAGTAGAAGAGAAAGAAGTGTCCTTATCTTTTATTGCCATTAATAGCAAAATTCATGTTTCCTAGCAGAAAAAGTAGATCATTGAATCTTGACCTTTAGCTGCCCTGTACTTAAGTCTGGCAGAAAGCCATTTTCTGTTGGAAGTTTTTCTCTCTACACCTAATGCAGTCTAAATTAAGTATTTAGTTATTAAAAGGGAAACTATCTACAGTTAAACCATCCTGGCTTTAGACAGTAATTGACATTGCTGTTATAACACTTTACACTTCTCATCCTGCCAGTCCCTTTAAAAGGAATCAGTATTCTCAGTGTTACCTAATCAATAAATCTTTTTTTGTTAAAACAGCGTGATATGCAGGATAACATGCAGCGTGATAAAGACCTTCAAAAGTCTAGGTAAGCACCATCTTGGGACTTGCTTCTTACACTAGTCAATAAGTTTCCTTCTTTTTAAGGCATTAATGGTAAAGTTCTGAGCAATTTTTACAAGAGTAAGTATTTGGGTTGCAGACAGACAAATTAGTATGACTTCAGCAGCCATGCACGCAGTGTTTCATTAATGAGGATGAGAAGCTCACTTGAAAGGGTCTACCAGTTTCATAAATAATTTGAACTATTTCCTAAAGAGCACTTAAATACTATTGGGATTCTGGGAAGTCTGCACTGCTTGCTTATGAGGAAATACAATTCAGTATGTATGTTGCACAAGGGCAAAGTGTGTGTCAAACATTATACTCACCACAAAGAAATGGGATTTATATGTAGACACATCCTCACTGCCCTTTTCTTTAAGGGTAGACTGAACAATCAGCTCATACAGAGGAGCTAGTTTCAAGCCAGTAATCTGAATTCCTGAAACCAGGTGATTTTTTTAAATTAGCATTTAGGCACATGAAAGCCTATATTAAATACAAACCCAGTATTTTGAAAAGATCAAAACATCCATCTCCTTTCTTACTCTCTTTTTTGCTAATGGAAATTTGAGGTAGATTGTTTAACAGCTTTGCTGTAATTTGTGATACCTTAGAACTTTTGAGTTTTGCACTAGTTGCTATAATGTTACACTTGAGCTGAGAGAACAGAACACCACCTGCCCCAGAAACCAGTTTTCCCTTCAACATTCACATAGGGAAATAATAGAAAGTGAATAAGTACTGCATAGTCACAGAAAAGTCTTAGTCTCAAAAACAATTACTTAGTTACTTAGTCTTAAAAACAATTAGAACATGCCTGTTAGCCTCTGTATCATTTCGATACTGGATGAGGACATAGGAATTGGCTGGTGAAACTTCAACACAAAGAAAGCTGGCAAATCCATGCTGAGTTCATCAGTCAGTGGCAAAAAAACAGGGTTGCTGAGGAAAAAAACAAAGTCAGAATGAACACTTGATACAGAAATTGACATAGCAGGGACCACCTAGCAAGGCCACGATCAGGTTGATAGCAGTTTACTATATTCCATACTTGCTGTCTTGAGAAAAGTTTTGCTATATTTATGCAGTTACAGCCTTCAACATTGTCAAACGAGGTTAATGTTAAAACTGGATGAAAGGAAAAGTGAGCCACTGGAAACTGAGGAACAGTGCACAAAGGTGTTAGCTATAGATCTTCTATAGTAATATTCTGGAGAGGGACTGGCACTGAAGTGTAGAGATCAGGTGTCAGTACCCATGGTGGGATGACAAACTATTTTGTATAATTAAGGTTTAATATCTCTCAATATATGCTTTATTTATTCTGAAGCTATGCAGGAGTTGCTTGTTGAATGCTAGGAAGTAATATCATTCCAGTGGCTCCTTCTGGCTTCAAATGTATGAATAAATCCATGGTTCAGTGTAATGACAGACACAGCTAAATGCAAACACAATAACTTTATATTCCATTTGGGAAATCTGTAAAAGCCAAAGGTTATAGCTGGTGTAGCCATGGAGCATAACACCATCAATAAAACAGAGCTTCCTGTTTTAGCAGAGGCCAAATGGTAAGTTATCCTGAGGTTGGTGCCGATGATTTGTAAATCCATTTCTGTATTGAGAAGTGTCCAGAGCCTCACCCATCCTCTCCACCTTGAGAATCTGCAAGCAGTGGAGAAAGAGGAAGTTTGTGGAGAGTATCTGTGCCTTCAACAGTTACAACTGTTTTTGTTCCACATACCTCGGAACCTGAGGGAGAAAGAGAACTGCATTATTTTTCTTGTGTCAGTGTAGATTAAACTGTTCATACAAAACATGCAATGGGAAGGTCTTTTAAAAGTCGGGTCCAATTGACACCCTCAGTGGCTTGGGCAGCAAGAAGAATGCTGCCCAGATCATATCCAAAAGGCAAAAGCAATAGCTGCTTTTGGGATATGCCATGAAATAGATCAAACAACCACCAGTCAGTTTGATCCTGGCTAGGCAGTTACTTTGTATGATATCACTCTCAATTCAGTTTGGGTCAACAGCCAAGAAATGGGAAAGTAGTTTCCTGATGTACATTATAATCATGCTGAAGTACATCACATAAATCATTTTGCTAAACTAGAATTTTAAGTCTTATTTCTGAGTTTCATTAATGAACTTAATGAAACAGGTAGCACTGAAAAAAATATCACAAGTTTTTTCTGCTTTTCTAGCTTTACCAGGATATAGTTCTTCTTCCAAAATTTGATAAGGAGAAATGTAAAATTCAATGTTCATAGGTGTTCCTGAGGAATAAAAAAAATAGTTACTACACAGGTGACTACAAGGCATCTTGCACAAATGGGAACAAAACAGGAACAGTATAGCTGGGCAGAAGGGGATTCCTCATATGTGAATACCTCTAGTTACAGTATATGCTCAAATCACAGCATTTTCTTTGTCAGCATTTAACAGTTAAACCCTCAGTCATCAGATATCTTTGAAAAGATTACAATAAGTTTTTATCTCTTGCACAATAACCTGTTGTTCAGCCTAAAATATACTAGCTAAACTGGAGCTTTCAGTGTCTAGCTGGAAAGAGAAGGGCAAGTTCTAATAACTTGTATAAGGGACACTTACATCAAGCTGTGCAACAGGGTAGTGGCAGCATGTATTAATATTACTTTTATGAACTAGAAAGCATTGAAGCTTGCTTCTGACAGTGTAGATGAGCCAAAAAAACCCTTATCAACTGTATTTGCCATTTTGCCAACATGAAGATTTTCTCAGCTACCACTGCTGTCATCTCATGGTTACTCCCAAACTGTGGTTTCCCACATAACCTCAGATATTACTACCTTTGTTTTTAGGCTGCTGCAAAGTCAGTGTTGCAGGAAGTGATAAACCACCTGGCCTTTCTGTATTGTTTCCTTCTGTATGTCTGCACACCATGTGAGAATACAGACAAGAAAAATCCCTACAGCATGTTTTCTTTATTATGATGAACCTTTACTGTAAACAGATAAGTAACAGAAAACAAAAAAAAAAATCAAACAAAATAGTAGGAGTTTTTGTTACAATTCTTTGAATTCAGGAAAAAAACAAGAAAAAAAATCACCTCCAGCTCTTGGCACCAGGTGTCCTACTTTTCCATGAAGTACTTCCATGACTCTGTTTACATCCTCTGATCTAGTTAAAACCACATCTTGATTAGTGTTTCCTGAGCTGCAGTGCTGGCTCGGCTCATGTAAAGGATAATTTGCACCCTTAATCAAAGGGAGACAGTGCTTTCTTGGAAGTAGATTGTGTCTTCATTTGTTATGACAGCTTCCAAAACACCATCATTCCATTCATGCTTTACTACTAAGACTTGGCCTTCCAGTTTCACCCCTCTGTCTGAGCTGTTTCATGTTGCAATTTAATGTGCTATTTAGCAGAAATGAAGTGGGACAAAAACATTGGAGTGGCAGGTTGAGCAAAGAGTGAGGGAATAACCTGCATAATTTAACTCCAACAGAACCAATCTCTAAGCACAAATGTGACCATACGGCTGAATACATACAGCCATACAATTACATAACTGGGTATTAAAACTCTGCAGTGCATTAACTTACATCATAGATGGGATGAATAATCTGTTTAATGCATAAATAATATTTACTGAGATATCAGTGATCAGCAAGGATATAGTATGTTTATTCACAGAGTTAGTATGCTTCATAAGGGAATAAAATAAACCAAGGGTGTGTTTCAAGTTACAAAATACTTGCTGAGGGCAAGACATCAGAAAAGATGCTTCAAAAATCCAGAAGGAAAACCCTGCCCTCATTTTCTTAAGAATATGAAAATCACTGTACAATTACCAGAGGGTTTAGGAAAATCTGTTCCCCATCTGTCTATAATTCTACCCTTTGAAAGGAGAAATGAGAAAAGGAAGGATAGAAGAAAAGGTAGCATCCACTACTCCTCATCTAAAACCTGAGTTTTGATGCTCAAACAGCAGGACCCCAAAAGGGATATTTTACTTCTGCCACAGGGAAATCCAAATGTGACTGCTGATTTTCAGGTGCACTGTTTGCTCTGTGGGTGGTCACATGCACACACACCCCCAGGCTCTGCTCTAGCAAGTCTCCTAGATAAAGCACAAGAGTTCAGTAGATGGTCTTGTTTGGCATGCCTGGTTGACAAACTGCAGAAAAGCTTCAGGCTTTCCAGTGCGAGAAAACTCATTAACCTTCAACATGCTGCTCTATAATTAGATCAGCTAATTTGGATTTTAGTGAAATGAAGGAGTGGAGGGAAGGGCAGAAAGACGTAGACTTCAAGTTACCTGTGCAGAAGTGACATTGAATAAAGATCTTTTTCAAGGGCCTGCAAAGCATGGTATCCCTTAGCTTTCATGTCACTGGGAGGGAGAGAAGACAAAGTATTATTTTTGTAAGTAAACAATACCTAGGCTATGGATTGTAAGTTTTCAAGTAAAAATTAGTTGCAACCTGTCTCCTGGAATTTGATACATATTTGACAGCTCTTCTAGAATCTTTCCAAAGGCATCATAGTTCTTCATCCTACCAAAAAGAAACAACTGCTGTTATGCTAGTAAATGAGATGGATAATCACAGAATGGTTTGGGTTGGAAAGGATTTTCAGATCATCCAGTTCCAGCCCCCTGCCATGGGCAGGGACACCTTCCATTAGACCAGGTTGCTCCAAGCCCTGTCCAACCTGGCCTTGAACACTGCCAGGGATGGGGCAGCCACAGTTTCTCTGGGCACCCTGTGCCAGTGCCTCAGCACCCTCACAGAGAAGAACTTCATTATATCTAACCTGAACTTCCCCTGTTTAAGTTTAAACCCATTGCCCCTTGTCCTATCACTACAGTCCCTAATGAAGAGTCCCTCTCCAGCATTCTTGTAAACCTCTTCAGATATTGGAAGTCTGCTCTGAGATCTCCATGCAGCTTCTCTTCTCCAGGCTGAACAGCCCCAATTTTCTCAGTCTGTCTTCATATGGGAGGTGCTCTTTTATATCTAACTTGCTAGAAAAAGCACTATTTTAGAGTGATGTAGGCCTCCTCCTTATCAGATCTTACAGCAGCAGTACTGCTTTTAAATTTCTTAGAAGACAACAGGAAATACAAATCCTTGGTTCTGTTGCAAATGTAATTACAGCCAACACTGGTTAAATATGCACTACTGAAACAACAGATGCGCGTGATACACAAATTTGATAGCTCATCAGCTGCAAAGCACTTTTCCTGATGTTCCAATAAAGCTGGTCAAATAGTAACACTTCCTTAATACAATGCACTTGTACATTGTTCTTTTCATCAAACTATCAAGGACTGTACTAAAGTTGTATTTCATAACACCTGTGAGAAAGACAGATGTTAAATAAAATTGGTAGATACATCAATTCAAAAAGAAGAAGAGGGGACAAGTGGCTAGCTTAAGTTGCAAAGGAATGGTTCAGACTGCTCAAAATCCAGAATTCCTGCAGCTTCAGACTAGCTGTGATAGCCTGGAGCTCTGCTTTAACCAAGCCACCAAGTATTTACTTACCTGCTTAAATGGATTTTTCAAGCCTCACTAAACTCCGTAGTGCTGCAGTCACACAGAAACCTGTACTCAAGAAGACATACCTTCCCTTTCTGTGCAGGTGTGGCTGCAATGTGGATCAGCAGCCTGCCTGGACTTTCACATTTGAACAAATCCTTTCCAGACAGAAACCTAGACAAGTCACTCAGCACTTCCTTTCAAGCTGGACTAGGAATTCCTTTCAACTCAACAAGAGACTCTGTACACAATTCTTTACCTTAGGTGCTGCGCCATGTCATCACAAACCTACAGGAGTAAGAGAGAGGAGTTTTTTGTTTCTTACCAACCTTTGTGAAACATCACTTAAAGGCATTTCACTGGTAACCATAAGATTGTTCCTTGCCCATTATTGTTAATTAGCTGAATGGTTAGCTTAAAAAAGTAAAAAACAAAAAAAACAACAACAAAAAACCAGACTAACATTAAAATAGATAAAACACAATATTAATATAATAATTAGAAGGAAAAAAGGGTCTGTGGAAGAGGATAAAACTAACAGGATAAAGCTAACAGTTTGTTGTTAAATTCTTCCCAGGGGAAAAAAAAATCATCTTTGCCAGTTTTCCTTTTATTGACAGTGCTAAAAGTCTGAATATGCATTTCCATCCTAATAGTATCATCCAGCACTCATTGATCAACAGTCCTGTGCTGGTGAAGAAAAACAACTTGAAATTCCTGGGCCGACTGCAACTGAAAAACTGGGACTAAATTAACTCCAAATGAATGTCATAATTTGGATATTTACTGATAAAAATCAGACCTTCTGCTCCCCACCCCCCCACAACAGCTTGTTATTTCTTTGATCTGAAGGATGACCAGCTACAGAACATGGAATGTGAACTGCAGAGTGACATTTTGCCAATGTTTTAAAGGAAATTTTGCAAGAAAAACATCCTGTTAGCAGGAATGCACATACTCCTAAAGAAGGCAGAAAAAAAAACACCAACCCAGAATCTCTGATAACAGTTCCAAAACATTCATTGGGAATATATATTGCACTACACCTTGGCAGGAAAATATTTTAAGACCCTATTATTTCCTGTATGTTGATAACACCAAAGTGTGAGGATTTAAGTATTTTTGCAGAGTACAACAACATTCTTGGATGGTCAGCTGAGTTTTACCTTGATATTTAGTACTGCAGTACTTCATATCTGTAACTGAGTTGTAAATTTAGATGAGAGATTCAGATGCCTAAAAAGGTGGCTAGTGAGATGCACAAGCTGGCATGTGTGACAAGGCCAAAAGGAAGCCAAAGACTTCCTGATGCGGCAGCTGGAGAGCAAGTGTGAGACTGCAGGGAGGTGAGAGAGAGAAAATGAACTTTACCACAGGAGCATCTCCAAGGTGAGCTAACTTTACATCCACCACCTTTCCATCCATCTCCAGCTGAACTTCTACGTAAAACATGTTTGATGTTATGTAGCAGGTAGTCCCACTGGGGCTAATATGAGCATTAAGCCTGAGGGGAGAGGAAAGAGAATGAAAAATCAACCAAAAGAAGGCTTGTATATCTTAAACTTCTGTCACACAAAGAAAGGAAATGGAGATAGTTCACTTGGTCGTGGGAAGAGACACCAGGGATGCTTCAAAAATAACTTTTCCTTGGCTCAGCTTCTGAAAACTGTCCAACCAGGCAATATATCTGTGCTCTGCTCTTTGCATTTTCATGTAGTTTGCTGAAAATTATTCACCTTTGTCTGTAGCTTTGGGACCTAAGCATTCATCCCTTCCCTTCAACCAACAACTTCCTCCACAAAGAGCAAACCAAAATTGGCATCTGTGCCCTTTCTGAGTGATACACTCCATTAAAACACCAAGCTCAAAAAGAATATTGTTGGCAAGCCATCGAGATTCTATTCCTCACTGGACTTGGGGCCATGTTTGCTCATTTGCCTTTATTTATAAACAAACTTACCCTTTTTGTTTGGATAAAGATTCCAATCTGTTCATCACAGAAAACAAAGGTTTAGCTGCAAAAAATGGAAATGTTATTTAATCGGGCTGCAATGATCAAGAAGTAGAACCAGTATTACCCTGCTTTAAAGAGTATGATTTAGGTAATGAGGAAATAGTATCTCTTGCATGACTTCTTGTTGTTAATGACAACTCTTACCCTAATAAGCTGGGTAGAGCTTATTCACAGCTTTTGAAAATAGTTATGGCCTGAAGGCTTAGCCCAAAGATGAGTCACAAGTCTCTTGTGTCAAATCCACCTCTGTGTTTGTACATTTGACCCCTTTGTACAGATCATCATCAACAGAGAAGGATGGGAGATTCCATAGAATATTATATTAAAAAAATACACTCTTGAGTTATCTGACAGCTCATTACCATTTATCATCCTCTGTATCTTCTCCATGCAAGAGAGCAATGGACCATCTGGAGCATTACTGTCAGGCTGACGTGGCTTATCCTAGCACATTTGTGAAAACAAGACAGAGAAAGACTCCTTAAATTACTAGCCAAAGAAGAATATCACTTCAAGACAGAACACACATGCACAGTACAACATAACACTATTTACTTCTTCTTGTCAAACACAGAAATGACCTATGATTCTAACTAGCTCTGAAGTGGCAGCACTGAATGGATTTGTGAAGACTGTACTGTGCAGTAATTGTGTATTAGAAGTCTTTGGAGCAGCGAGTTCCTTTTGAACTTCCATTCCTTTTGAGTTGAACACAAGCTATGCCTGCATAATTTCACCATGATATTAGAAGTCAACTAAGAAATTACTTAGGTTTTCATTTTAGGAGGAATCTGCCTGAGTAAAAAGGAGAGATCAGTGAGTGCCGTAGGTGTACTTGGTTAGACTCAGGGAGCAAGTCCCCGCTGAAGATATTAACTTGAGTAGCAAGCAAACTCTCACAGCTTCTCTTCTAGCTCTTGCCTGAAAACTTCTCATACTTCACACTTCAGTTCACAAAGGACATTCACTACTGAAAAATTTTCACTATGTTCAGCCTCAGGACATTGTTTTCAGAGTAAGGCTTTAGTTAAGCATTAATGAAAAGAAGCATGGAAACAAACGGGACTTTTATCCTAAGCTCACAGCAGTTGTGTAATCTGCATTTTACAAAAATGATTCCTAAATAGAATTAGTTACTGGAAGGGTGGGAAGCATGGAAAGCTTAAGTTATATCACAGCAGGAGTCTAGATAGCAAGTTTCTGACCAGTTTCTGAAAAACAATCTTTTCTCCTAGTCCTATGGGTAAGAAATTATCTTTACATACTATGAATGTGCTAACAATAATGAATGGAAAATAACCTAAAATACTTGACAATCAGAGCTAACTCCTGAAGTTAAAATAATGCAAGAAGCAACCTCTCTAAAGTGTTAAAATACTGCAGGAAAGGTTTTTCTGTTTCTTTGGGGTTTTTTTCAACCCAGTGCTGTAACACCACAGATCCTTCTCTCACCTAATCTGCGATTCTTACCATGCAAAAATGGACAAGTTTCAGAGTTTCAGTCCATGGTCTTTGTTGGTATTTTAAATGCAGCTTTTCCATTAAAGCGTTGGTAGAACTGTCATTGGTAGCACCTGAAAAACATGTCAAAACGTTCTAATTATAACAGCATGTATTTACATTGGCAACCAGAAATGTTGGAGGAAGAAAAATATCAAAACTTGCTAAGGACATAGGTGTTAGGATTGAAAAGAGGAGGTAGAAGCAAAATAATGTTTTAGTTGATTTTTGCAGACAAGTATCTAATTTTTGCAAGACTTCTGACAGAAAAGAGTGGGGAGACTTTCTCTAGGCAAGTATTCTCACTACTGAATCCAGAGATGCAGCCTGATCTTCAGCCTGTTAAACAACGAGGCTTTCTTTACATGTGCACAATCTCATCTGTGTATTCTTAATAAACGCCAAGGCCTTGCTGTGGGTTTCAGGCATCCAGGTTTCTGCACCCGCCTAGAGCTCACTAGAGCTAATTTTGATTTAGGGATGAAAAATAAGAATTTTTTACAGTGAGTGTGTGAAACACTGCAACAGGTGAGGAGGTGGTAGATGCCCCATCCCTGAAACATGCAAGGCCAAGTTGTACAAGGCTCTGGGGAACCTGACCTAGTGGAAAATGTTCTTGCTTATTGGGGGGGGACGGGACAGGGAATGGGACCAGATGATGACCTTTGAAGGTCCCTTTCAACCCCAACTATTCTATGATTTTGGAGAAGGATAATCTCCACTCAGAGTTGCAGCTCTGGTTTGGTTGGTTTTTTTCTGTCATTGGAGTGGCAAGGAAGGAGAACGGGGCCACGAGAAGCAACATTTTAAGTTTATCTTTCTGGCTTTACTCAGAACCAGAGGCTCAAAGAAAGTTGGTTTTGTTTGGTTTTGGTTTTCTTTTTTCTGGGACATGGTGCATCCATAACCACAAATTCCATCATGAATAAACCTGGAGTGAAATTCCTAATACATCAGCCTGAGAAAGACAAGACTCCAGACACATTATTATGAGGAAATTGAGTCACTACAATGTGCTACCCACTCTGCTTTGCCCCTTAGCACAAGAAGGAACATTGCCAAGTGCTTCCTTCACCTAGAGAACACAACAGCCACAGAGAATTTTCTCCTTTGAGCACTTCAGGGGGGGAAGGGAAATAAACTAGGAGAGGGACCTCTATACACTTTGCATACACCAAGCAGAGATGGTGAGTGGGGGCTAATAGTGTCTTCCTCCTGCTGGGAGTATGAGAGAGCAGAAGCCCTATAGAGGACTGCAGCCCCTCCTCTACATCCACCTCCATCCACACCACAAGAGACCACGGCTCCTACTTGTACCATTTGCACCACAGCACCTACAGGTGCTGTGCAGGGCAGAAGACTTACTCCCTCACAAAACTGGTCCCCAAGAGCTAGTGTTGAAATTGAGAAGCTCAGTAAGCACAGCAAGATCACCTCTCAACTCAGTGAATTTTTAGAAGGCATGAGCACTCTGTAGATCACTCTCTACCACACCTAAGGAGAAGGACTGAATTTAACTGGGATACAAAAGCAACAATCATTCAGCAAAACAGGGAAACATTCCATAAGGAAGCTTTTAGTCTATCTCAGGGGTGGAAAACATGGGGAGAGACTACAGCTATCTATAATATTTGCATTGTATTTGTGCATTTTCTTGGTCACCATGTTGCTAGTCTCCTTGTACACAGGAATCTGTGCACGATGGCAGCTTGAGGTTCAAGGTTTAATCCTAGACCTTTGTACAGGCACTAGCTTGAAACTTGGTCATGGGGGAACGTCAGATCTACAGCAAGAAGTGCATGTCTCCTACATAAACGCTCTTTGGCCGCATTTCAAGATCTCTCACAGCAAATTTTCTGTTTCCAGCTGTCATCAGCCATGCTGCAGTGCCTGAAATAGTCTTGAAACACATACAGGAGATGAGCTTGGACTTGTCTATAGGTACCTGAGTAGAAAGGAAATAGTCTAGTGGCCTCACTAACATTACAGAGAAAACTACATGTGGACCTAGGAATCCTAGGAGAAGTGCAAGGTATGTGCCGAGAAGCAGTAGTTGTCTCCAAACAGACAGGCATCAACTGTATTACTTAGGGAAAGTCAGCACAGCTGAAAGAGTTAAATATGTTTGTATTTCAGCTTTTACAAAGGAGATGGAAGGTGATCAAATAAATTGATCTGTGATCTTAATACTGACTCCAGTGTTTGGTAATGTCTTGAATAAGCAGAAAAGTAAATTATTTGCTGACCCTCTTGAAGAGAGCACTTCCAAAATAATGAACAGGAACATGCCACTGCTTGCTTTGTATGCACAACGGCTGTTCTGCAAACAGAGGACTTTAAGTAGTCACAGTTCAGCATGACTGATAAGCCTAAAATTCACTTTAATTTTTAAACACAAAATAATCTTTTCCATTTTTCTCAAATGTATGTATTTAGCTAGATGAATTTGCATGTTTTTTCCAGGATAGGGATAGTGCCAGGATTTCATAACAAGACAAATATTCCAAGACATATAGTAGCCTCTATACCTACATAAAATTGTAACATTGGCTAAGATCATGAGAAACAGCAGCTTAAGCATTGTTAGAAAGTTCCTCGGATCAAGGTGTTGTTCCAGTACTCAGAACTGTCTATCAAATTACCACACTCAAGAGAAGAGTTAAGAGTGATGAATAATTAACAATGTTCTAATTATAGCATCTCAGGCATATTAGATACACAGATGTTGAACTGGCTCAGTTCATGGAAAAAACCAAAACCAACTGGCCAAGCATTATCATCAGTGTA
Source organism: Psilopsiagon aurifrons (assembly GCA_025447955.1). Lineage (NCBI taxonomy): Eukaryota > Metazoa > Chordata > Aves > Psittaciformes > Psittacidae > Psilopsiagon > Psilopsiagon aurifrons. Next base: position 804 of record JAOEHY010023180.1, on the reverse strand, counting down.
GAAGATAACAGGCATTACTGCATGAATCCTGCATGCCCACCTGCTCTACACTATTCTCTGTGTGTTCAGCAAAAACTGCTGCTGAAAGAAGCTTTCATGTGCAGTTACAAAAGAAATAAATTGTTCCCAGAGAAAATTTCTCTTACTCTCAAACAATTGGAGGTTATCTTGTCACCTTTTAAAGGGTTTTAACCCTGCTTTAGCAGGTATGCTTCTTCAGGGGACCTTTTAAAAATTGCATTATTATTACTACTTTGCTTATTTTTGTCTTGGTTTTCTGCCTCTTGCTAAATTCCTGACTCTCTAACACGCTTCAGAATGTGTGCCCTGGGAACATTGTGATTCATATGAAAATAACATTCTATAATTTTATAGTTCTTCCATTTCTGATGATTTTTCCATTTAATTGAATGGTACTTTGTTTCTCTGAGAACGGATCACACATTTTCCATTCATATGAATTCAAGCAAACTGTTTCTTTCAGTGAAGATACTCTAGACATAATAGACAACAAGGGAAAACTTTGCATACTGTTGATACATTTTAATGATAGCAGTTTAGAAAAGATTCCAGGAATTCCATATTCAGTGCAACATTGGTGTGTTTTTTTGTTCCTGGTTTCTTGGCGGGGGAGGGAGGGGGGTGTTGGGTTTTTTTATTAATTTTACACCCGGTCTTGAAGGTTCTGCATCTAAAGAATGAAAATCAAAATAAACCACCAGCAGTATCTTCACTGCCCTCCTTCCAGCTCCTTCTTGGAATTGCATCTTCCCAGAATCCCTCAGCTGAACTGCTAATCAGAGA
>JAOEHY010023178.1:0-12441 GCA_025447955.1 Psilopsiagon aurifrons | reverse complement strand
CTCCTTATCCATCCAAGGGGGTCTCCTGGCCCTCCTGCCACACTTCCTTCTAGTAGGGATGTATCGCTCCTGAGCATACAGCAGATGATCCTTGAATATCAGCCAAGAGTCTTGGGCAACCCTGCCCTCTATGGCTATATCCCATGGAACCTTACTGAGAAGATTCCTGAAGAGGCCAAAGTTCGCTCTCTTGAAGTCCACTGCCACAAAGACACACTTGACTCACATTCAACTTGTCCATCAGGACCCTGAAGCATAATTTCATTCTAGTCTCCTACCTGTACTCGTGCATGGAGTTGTATTGTTACACATCCCAGATTTCATATTTGCCTTTGTTAAGCTGTTGCACTTACAGCCCATTCCTAGGATTTTTAGGTCCCTTTTAAAAGGAAGCCCTGCCTCCAGCATATCAGTAACCACCTCAATGTGGTGCCATTTACAGTCTCTTCAAATTACATTAACTGATGAGGGTTAGGGTCATCTCCCGTTACTCTGGCTTATGTAAATTCTAGTTGCCAAGTCTATCTGGACTCCTGGGCACTTTTGAAGTGTTTCTTTTCACCTAACAGAAGGGTCCCTGGAGGTGCTTGCTCTTATGCACAGGACTCCAGTAAAAAACTCGATTATGTGTAATCCTTTTCAATTAATCTGAACTCTCTGGAATAGATATTATGAGTATCACAGAAAACTGTCAAGCACTGCTCCCCAAGAAGGAAAAATGCATATATTTTATATACATATATAAGTGTATATATATATATATATATATATATATATATACGTGGATCGTCAGCTGTAAAATTCTGGAGCACTCTAATCCTAAGTAGACATCGAATAACAATGGAAATTTGAAGAAAGAGCCTGTAGAAACATGGACAGTGTAATGTACAAACACTGCAATTATTTAGAAAACCCAATCACAGGTTCCAGAAGTAATCATCCAAACCTAGGTGGTATATTTTACTTTTTAACATGAAGAAGTCATAGGGATTGTTTTATTATTTCCAGGACAGTGAGAACAGCAAAATCGAACCTGTTTACCTGTGTCGTGAGAAGAAGTTTTAATCTAACACTTGAGCCTTAGTTAATAAATATTCTCAGTGGATAAGCATACGTGTTCTCAAAATTACTGTAGGAAATTCAGAACAATGATTACAAAAACTGCATTAAGGCAAAAAAGAGGCTCTGCAGAAGAAAGTTGTGAATGCTCCATTTCTGGCAGTTTAAGTTTAAGGCCAGGTTGGACAGAGAATTGAGTGACATGGATTGTTTAGTGTGTGGTGTCCCTCCAAGCCCATGGCAGGGGGGTTGGAACTAGATGATCATAAGGTCCTTTCGAACCCTAAGTATTCTATGATTCTATGATGAAGATGAACTGGTGTTGTTAGAGAGGAGGTAACACCACTGCATGGAGAGAAGAGCTGTTACTTTTGTTGCTGAATGTATTTATCGTTTGTCCCAGGAGCCTCTGCCTCATCTCCCTTATGGCGACCAGTGGCATTCGCTTTCTTTGCTTTGTGCCTGGTGCTGCTGCTGGGGCTGGTAGCCCTGCTTGCCCTGTGTAAGTAACCATGGCGTCCCAGGATGCTGCTGTGGGAGTGAATTTCAGATGTATGGCTGCTTCTTCTCTCCCTGCAGACTGCCCCTGTTTCCTCAGTGAAAATAATAAGGCAAGAAGGACAACAGTGCAGCTCTCCCACAGAAGTACCCACACAGCTGAGTGCCAGCACAAGTCACTCAGGATCGCTACCATCTGCACTTATAGTTACCTTAACCATAAGGGTTACACTAATCCTAATGGAAGACCTAAACCTAACTAACCTTAACCCTAAAACTAAACCCTAATCTTAATTCTAAACTCAATTACCCTAACATTAAAGGTAATTCCTAACCCTATCCTTAAACTGATCCCCAACTGTAATCCTAAACCATAACGCTAAACATAACCCCAACACTAACATCTAATGTTTAACTCTAATCATAGTGACCCCAAATCTCCTCCTAAACCTAACCGCAACCTTAATCCTAATTCAGAACTCTAAACCTAACCCTAACCTTCACCGCAAAACCTAACCCTAACCACTGAATAACCATAACCCTAAGTCTAACCCCTAACTCTTAACCCTAGCCCATATCTGAAATGTTTGATTTCCACAGTAGTAGCTCACCTCATTAGCCATGCAATCAAGGTAGTGGTGCCTCCTCAACCCCCCGTACCGGGATATTTCACAGCTGCAGTTCTCTCTTTTTGCTTGGATTCCAAGCTTTTTGCAAGGAGGGCAATTCTGGCATCGAAGCACTGTGACTGGTCCATTTATCTACAATTACAGCAGATTTTCCACAGCAGCATTTCAATGAACAACCAAATATGATGCTAATACACTTGGAAACAGAGAGAATCCTCGTCTCCTTTTTGGCAGGAAGGAAGCAGTTGCAAGCCCCCAGGACAAATACTCAAGGTGGTCCATGGTGTCACAGCAATGTTAGCTCTGAGGCAATTCTTCAGGTTTCTAGTCTGACACCCTCCCTTTTCTCCCCACCATACAAAGCTGGACTATCAACAACTCACCTGTAGCTTTGTCTAGATGACCTTTGAGAAACTTCAAGGGTGGAGATGCCCCCACCTTCCCAGGTGACCTTTTCCAGTGCTGCACAGCCCTCCTGGTTAAGAAAATGTGGATGATGTACACATGATGGTGGAAATATAAATAAAGTAGACAAAAAGAAAAGAAAGTCAAAAGCTACAAACTAAAGCTACAATTTAAGCTACAATTTTTATAAAACCAATCTTTGGTAAGCACTTTCATATACTTCAGTTTTTCAGGTTTCCAAGGATCCTGAGGAAGGAAAGAAGCTGCAGCAAATGAGGGAAGCATTATGTTTTGAAGGGAAGGAGAAGAATGGTAAATGTGGTTGTTATGTAAATAAACACAAGTCACCCCTTTACAGAGCCAATTTTCTGAGACACCATAAAATCACAGGGAAAAGATCTGGCTGGTTCATGTTTGGTTTTAACTGTGGTAGTGTTTGAGGCGTGGATATGTGTACACTAACATGCAAAACAATTTGTCTCTTGCCTCTCAAGAGCTCAGCTGATTCATGGCTCCCCTTAATCTTTCCTCAGTCAAGCCAGTAGCTAATGCCTCACAAAGTCTGCATAATACTCTTTCTGATTTCTAGAAACAAAATGTGCCCTCTGTCCAGCAAGCTGGCAAAACAGTGGAGCTGACAACTGCTTCTACATTTCAAAGCAGAAGAAAACATGGAAGCAAAGTCAAGAGTTCTGCTCCTCAAGAAACTCCACTCTTCTTGTGCTAAAAGACAAAGCAAAGATGGTACATCTCTTTTTATGCTTTCAACCTCGTGCATTTCTTTATGTGATATGTTTTCAGAAAGTAGTTGGGTCGTTTACAGTGCATGTGTTTGCATTTCCCTGGTCAAGCAGCCTTCCTGCAAGTCACAACATTGTCATGACTTGCAACACTTTCTAGATTGTGTGCTATTATGGTAAATAGAATAAGCCATTGCATAAAGTACCTTTGTTAGCTAATACTTTGGTTTTCAAAGAGAAAATAAATGTTATATTTTCAGCATGGAGAAGAGAGACCCAGGACACAGAATGCATGTTTTCATTCTCTTTTTCCACAAGTTTTGTTACTGAAGGCTCCTGACATCAAATTCACATCTACCATGAAATCAGGAGAGTGATTCACCATGGTACTCTCATTTGCATGCTGCAGTACAAAATGACTATAAAAGGTTTTTTTTCTGGCCTTGTGTTGCACCCTCACAGAGTGCTGTTAATGGTGGCACAAAGACTGGACAGCCTTGGACTTTAGGGAATTAATAATTTAAAGTAGTCTTACTAATTTGGGGTTGGTTTTGATGACTAATGAAAACTCTCTAATTTGCTATCAAGATCATATTTTCCCTTTTCGAACACATACATCTGGGAACCATTTTTCCAAAATATATTAAGCTTACACAAAACCCAAATAACCTTTTTTTTTTTTTTTTTTTGGCTATGTAAAACTTTGAAAAGGAAACAAACTTCCCTGAAAATCTCTGTTTTTTCCGTATGGAGTTAGTTTCAGACTGGAGTTCTCAGCTATTATTTTAAGACATAAAGGATGGACTTTTGGATTTTTTTTTTTTTTTTAATGAAAACCAGATGAGATTTAAGTGAAAATCATATCAGAGACAAAATAGAAAGTGGATAAATGATTTATTATTGTGCTTAGCTGCATCCTGAGGTTAGAATCATGGTTCCCACTGTCGGGAGACACCTGAACACCACAACTTCAATGTTGAATTCAAGGGATTGTTTTGATGTGCTATATAAATCCCTGGATAATTTCATTCCAGATATCTGGATGCTTGGTTGTTCTTATGTTTGGTATAGACAGCTGCAGCCAGGCTGAGGCAGGAGCAGTTTAAGCCAGCTGTGAATTTTAGATTTCAGATGAGTACCTAGACATGCTACTGAGCAGCAGTAGAGTATCATCTGGATGATATGAAAGGCCTAAGATGCTGAGGAATCTTTTAGGTAGCACTTAGACACCTATGGAATTATTCTAGTGCCTAAGCATAAGTTTCTAGGGCAATCTGAAATTATCTCTTCAAGCTCCAAACAATGCATCAGCAAGGCACAGTTCTCTCATAGGTTCGCAGCCATATTTAAAGTCTCTCAGCCATATGTAAAGACCTCAGACCGGTTGGAGTGTCTTAAAAGGTATGAGAGGCCTGTATTTAGGTCACAGACTCTGCCCTCTAGGTTGGGAATTATCTCACCTAACTTCAGGCATCTACAGTGTAAGTGGCCTGCAACTTCAGAGCTACTTCCTCAGGCTGCAGCAACAGTCAGTGGGAGCTCTGGCCAATAGTAAGTGTTCAGCAGCACTCCCACTGGGTGAGGAGGATCAGTTGCCATGCTCCACTGGATCTCTTGGCCACATCTCTGCTGACTCCAATTGGTGCTTTAATAGTGTTCTCATAAGTGAACATAAACTGCAGATGGCTAAACGCAGTGTAGATACCTAAAGGCAGACCAGGTTTTCCTTTTCTTTTAAAAAGCAGTGTTTTGCAGATCAGGGGTATATTTCTCTTGTGGCAATTCAATAAACAATGGTATTTGAATGATCCTGTAATTAGAGGAGTCAGTACTGCCTCATGGAAAACAAGCATGGAGAACAGATCACTCTCCTATTGAGTAAGAGTTACCTCCTTCGGTAGCAGAACCTTCACAAAGATACAGGAACTTAGGTCTCATTTTTGAAATATTATTGTAATGATTTTCTCATACCTACAGGTTTCTCTGCCACAGGATTCACAGTTTTACTGGGTTGGATTATCATACATATCCGAAAGGAGTGGCTGGTACTGGGAGGATGGAACAGCTTTTTCAAAAGAATCCACAAATTGGTAAGCCTTCATAGATTAGGACCAGTGCAGTTCTATCCAGTGCGCTCTAGTAAATTATATGAGACTCGTGCTTCCTTTTACTTCCTCGTGCTTGTCATGTGAGCAATGATGAAGAAGCATGGAGACTATAGTGTCTGCTATAGAGCTTCAGATTTATGTCCTGTGTAGGGAACAAAGGGTGGCAAAGTACAGCTCAATCACACGAACATGACAAAGTGACCACCTAGCACAAGTAAAGTATTTCCAAGGAGGAAATAACTCTACATTACAGTGGAAAATTATTACAAATGGTCTAAATATCAATCATGTGATATTACCAGGACATCATTAAGACATATCTTTTAACTTCCTAGGGTTTTGTTATATGACAGCATCTTCTGTGCCTCTTTATATGGACGGATCATTTATGCCAGCCATTCCTGTTCAACACAGCAATTCTGGATCTGTGAGAAAGTGGCTATTCATTTCACCTGAAGAAGCAGTGCAAGAAGGCATGTGGGATCTGCCACTGTGAGATACCCACTTTAGGAACTGGAAGATTTAAATGTATTTTCATTTTTGTTTATCATGCAGTTTTCTTGGAATGGTGATTCAAATGGATGGGTTACTAGAGACTAAGTCTTCCTCTTGGTCTGCATTTTCCCTCCCAGGTTTACAAATCAGAGAGAAACAAGAAAAACAACCTACAAAGCTAGAAACTATTAGCTACAGTTAGGCAATGATCTTGCGTGGCTAAGTTGACAACCACAAATTCTTGCAGAGCTTTATATTTTTTGAGCTTCAGACAGAATTTTACACTAACACCTGCCAGGCCTAAACCAAACTAACTATATCCTTGATGATTTTCTCACTGACTTTCTTAATGTACGCACTAACTACTGTCCACACATAATCCTCTTCTATAGCAGTTTGCCTAGGCATGCTTTCTTTCCTAAATCTGTTCTGCCAGATGTTGCCCTGTTTGAGTTACAGGGATACAGAAAGAACCCAAAGCTCTATTTATGCATAAAAATATATTTATAGATGCATTAATATTTATAAAATTTAAAGGACATTTGTGAGAAGACTACGGAGAATTGCTGGAAGCAGTCTCTTCAAAAAGCAGAGTCAAATGTTACATTTGGATTAAAATACTACCTGAATAACTTCAGTGCTATCATATTATTACTTGCTATGCAAATATCAGTAAGGATATTAATTATGTGCTCCGTTCAGAACTACACACAATTTGTACTCAAACTGATGAAGAATCCATTGCCACAGGTCTTACTTGAGCTTTTGTATTATATCCACACTGTTCGGGACCTCTGGACCCCAAGGTATACCCTGTGCATCGTGTGTTATTAAAGTACTTGTCACACTTCTTGAAGGAAGATGATGCCTCCAGTTTCCTGGGTGGACTTTCATTGTATGAGTTCCTTCAAGTTGTATGTCAGCATCTGTTTTGTATTATATATGCATATATTCCTTGTTTATATACACTTTGTACTGTGTGCATGTGCTATGTATTCGGAGAATTTCCTTCAAATAAGTGAAAAAATGATAGTATTTTTTTAATATTCAATATTTCCTTGGAAAATATTCTCACAGACTGAAGCAATCCCTTGTTATAAAAATGAACCCTTCTTCCTAATGTGCTAAAATATCACAGAATCACAGAATCATTAGGGTTGGAAAAGACCTCTGGAAAACATCCAGTCCAACCTCCCTGCCAAGGCAGGGCCACACAGAGCAGGTTACACAGGAATACGTCCAGGTGGGTTTGGAATGTCTCCAAAGAGTGAGGCACCGCAACCACCCTATGCAGCCTGTTCCAGGGCTCTGCCACACGCAATGTAAAGAAGTTCTTCCACATATTGAGGTGAAACTTCTTGTGGTTTATGGTCATTGCTCCTTATCCTGTTGCTGGGCATCACTGAAAAGAGTCTGGCACCATCTTCTTGGCACCTACCTTTGAGATACTTACACGCATTAATGAGATACCCTCTCAGTCTGCTCTTCTTCAGATTAAACAGACCCAGCTCCCACAATCTCTCCTCATAAGAGAGATGCTTCAGAACCCTGATTATCCTTGTGGCCTCTGCTGGATCCTCTCCAGTAGCTCCTTGTTCTTCTTGTACTGAGGAGCCCAGCACTGGACACAGTGCTTCAGGGTCAGTAGAGGGGCAGGATCCCCTCTCTCGACCTGCTGGCCACATTCCTCCTGATATACCCCAGGATAACACTGGCCTCCTGGTCAAAAAGGCACACTACTAGTGTTTGTGAACTGAATTCACTGACTATACTCAGCAGAGCCAAGTCATAGGCATAATTACCAGTTGAACTACCTGGAATTCCTTACAATTGCAGCAGGAAGTGCAGGGTACAGTGCAAGTAAAATACAATGTTCCATCTGTTTCAACCCATTCAAGTTAATAAAAAGAATTCATCTAGGCTGCCACATTTTACCCCTTTTCTCCTGACAAACTAACACTTGGGTTGTTTTTTTGCTAGCAATCATCTGCTATATGCCTTTGTTATATGCTTTGTGAAAACAAATGCTAGCCTTTGGGTTTCCTGCTGGTTGTTTGGTGTGCCTTTGAGGGTAGCATTCACTTTTTAGGGAGCAGGAAGGTCAAGCCAGCGGTGATAACTTGCAGGGTACATTTCTTTGGCTGGATGATCTTTATAAATGATTTCCATATCTTTGCGGAGTAAACTCCATTTGGTCTTAGCCCATATCTAGGCCCAGCAACTTGGAAAGGGTTTTTCCCCTGTTAACAGTGGCCTGTGTCAGAGGGATGAATTCATATTATATAGTAATTTAAATTCAAGCAAAACCATTATTTCATCCAGTCTGCCTTCTGTCTCAGAGGCTGTCAAAGTCCTCCTGACTACACATTTATGGAGCACAATAAACAATCTGCTTGATGAGTTTCACTGTCTTTGGGGATAGGGAAGGTCCACAATCACTCCATGCACTGAGAAGTTCAGAAAAGCAGTTCATTTGAAGCACATTTTGCATGGAAAGCAAAGCCTAGTATTGTATATTAAGCATGAGAGTAAAACCCATTGTAGAACCTAAGACATCATAAATCTTGACAAGTTTGGGAACTAAAGAGCAGTTGTTGGCTTCAACATCCCTTCAAATGGGACATGGGCAGTGAAGAAAATAGGGGTGGAGTGAATAAAGGGGTGCATTCAGGGAATGAGCCCTGCAGTGCCCTTTTGAAGTAGAAAGAGCATGACAGTTTCACATTTGCCCACCTTCAACAAGACAACCAAGACAGTGAAATGGGAGGATGCTAAATGTCAGCTGCTGGATAAGGAAAAGCAGAATTCATGGATGTCGGGAAGGGAGGCTCAGAAATAAGAGTTGAACCAAACACACCTGCTGCACAAGTCCTCTTCACATCTTTCACTACACGCCCTGCTCCATGCCTTGCACAGACTGCATCCTTTCTCATTCCCCATGTGCCTCATCTCCTCGCTGTAAACACACAAGTTCCTGGACAGAAAGCTGGTGCTCAACAGCACCTACACATGGTGACCTCAGGAACAGCGACACCGGTATAGCAATCCACCCTTGCTTGGTCATCTAAAACTCCATCTGCACACTGCCTACCTTGGCAGTGTACTCAGGTGTCCCAGAAACCAGCTTCCAAAGTGCAAACTTCCAGCCCCTGCTCTCACACCTAAGGTGCCAGGACAGAAAGATGGAGCTGGGCATTACCTACAGATGTTGTGGTCCAGAATCGTGCCACTCACATGGCAATCCACTCTCATTTTTCAACCTAAAACTATCTGCCTACTGCCTATCTGTTGAGCGCTCTCAGGCACCAGAGAGTTTGTGAGATATCGGACCTTGGAGACTGCATGAGTTCGACTTGGACAAGTCTTTGATCAAGTTCATCAGAGTTCAGTGCTGCCCCAGCTTTAAATAGGTGGTTGAACCATTTGAGTTACAGAGGCTCCTTTTAAACAACAGCACTTAGGACATAAGTCTTAAGACACCATGGTTCAGCCACGCATCTTTTCTTGGGGGTGCCTGAACTCTTGACACAGGTCTCAGCTCTGGCTCATGCATCTCTAATGACAGGTGTCCAGCTACACAACCTCATTACTATCCTATAGATTCACATTGCCCTAAGTCTGACTGGAATTCCCACAGAATCTTTTGTCATTAATAGGATCTTTCAACTGCTATCAGTTTGTCCTTCACGCTGTCCCTGCCTTCGCTTGGTCAGGTTTTGTATTTGTTTTGTGTTAAATTAAATAAGCCTCTACTCATCTGAAACATCTGAGGCAGCAGGAGAGATGCCAGCCTTTCAGAGACTTCTGTCTTGACATCATGATTTCGAAGCATCCTATGTTCTCCTGGTAGGGGAATTTCCAGAGGAAAAAGGGAAAAGTGCACAGCACTGTGCAGAAAGGGCAACAAACTGTGAACCAAGCTTTGCAAGAAAAAAAAAAATGGGCTCCTATTGTAGCTGAGTGGTACAGAGAATTTGAGTTACTGAATAAAGTAGCACCCAGTCTCTTTCTCACTTTCTAAATTTTTCTCTCCAAGTTACAAAGATGTGGAACAGATAAAGCAATTTTGGGTAGTCTACTACTGTTACCATGTGCATTCCCCCCTAAAAATTATAGTGACTTTTCCCTTCTTACTCATAGATCACAGAATCATGGAAAGATTTAATTTTTAGCCCTTAATACTGACTAATGAAAATGGCACAGAGCTGAAACTAGTCTGCCTCTGAGATGAATTGAAGGTGTTTATTTTGGATTTGAATGTGAAAAGGAGATGAAAGTCAAGGGAAGGTTAAATAGAAAAGAGGGGAACTACCAGGCTGTATGCACACCATGACTCATGTCATCCCTACATGTCTTTAGAACTGGAGATGCAGACCCAGGCTGAGACATGATGGGTGGGAAGAGAGGAGTTCTTCCCCTGAGGGAGGAAAAGAAGTCACATGCAACATTTGAATACCAGTATCTTGCCTTAAGACATGTCAAGTGTGAGCCATTCTCCTATCCCCACCCTCCTTCTGATTTCCTTTTGCTTCTCCTTCACATATCATTCAGTCTGCCTTTTAAGAGGATCATTATTGAACCCCGAAAGAGTTCTCAGATGATGCATACGAATACAGACAAAGAGGATGGATACTCTAATTTAAATCACCTGCCACAGCATCCAGCCAGACACTGCATGTCCCTGAACATCAAAAAAGGTACATCTGACGCTTGCTCTTTGAACTTTCTGCACTATGACAATGTAGGCAATGACAGTAGGAACAGTTTCTCTTGTCTAGGTCAGTAAGTAACATACTTATGTGTTTAATGTTACAGATTTAATGCATTATTTGGCATGGTTTTTGTCTGACAAAACCCAGAATGCAGGAATGTGAAAATGCATAGGGTGGAACTACTGCCATTACTTGCCTTAAATTTCTGTAAGAAAAGACAGGTGGTTTCAGGATCAAACTCTAGAATGCAGGCATCAGCTTTTATGTGGTTAGTTTTACTTATTGTTTATTTATTGTTGCAGGAAATGGCTGTAGAGAAGGGGCAATCTGACTTTAATATGAAAAACCTACCCTTTACTTCTTGACTTCTGGACCTTAATTTTGCAGAAAATGCTTAAGGCAGGAAGGGATGAGGCAACATCAGGCCTGCCATCTCATAGCACTTCTTCAAGTCCCACAGATCCAGTTGGCCTAAATCATAGAATCATAGAACAGTCAGGGTTGGAAAGGACCTTAAAATCATCTAGTTCCAATTCCTTGGCATGGGCAGGGACACCTCACACTAGGCCATGTACTTCAAGAGGGCATCCAGTCTTCAGTTAAGTTTTTCTTTATCTGAAAGGTCCATTATACCTCATTGCCATGGTTGATCGGTGATGGTAACTCTCGGAACCTTTTGAACCAAGGGAAACCTCAGTGGATGTTTTGTACTCCAGAATTTTTCTGAATTGGGCTTCAGCCTAGGGCTGGCGTGCAGAGTGAGCACTGTGTGCAGGAAGGATTTCTGCAAAGTGTAAGATGGTATGCAAACCATCCTCACTCTGTTCTGACAAAGCACAGTAACAGAGTACTACCAAATGAGAACAGCATCATGCAAACCATCCTTACTCTGTTCTGACAAAGCACAGTAACAGAGTACTACCAAATGAGAACAGCATCATCACCTACTTCTAAGGCAAAGGACAACTACAGTGTTTCACAGCTTCAACATTTGTCTTCTTTCAAAGAGATGTCTTTAACAGAGGCACCACCATCTTCTCAACTTGCATTTGGGTTGATCCTTAAAATACATAGCCTGGAAGGGGAAATCTTTCAAGAGTCACCAGATGGCTTTTTAAGGAGAGGTGGAGCATTGGGAGTGCTGCTGAAATGGGTATCTGCTCTTAGATCAATTGTTGGTTTCTCCCAGGGCACTCTCTTCCCTTTGCTGTATGGTGGCCAGCTATCTTCACTTCTTCTGTGCTGTGCTTGGCCCTCACCATGGGAACGATAATCCTAGGTAAGTGCTCAAATATAGTGCGTTCCTTTATTCATGTGTCCATTTTTCAGGAAAAATGACTGCTACAGCTGAACCCAGGACATCATATTAACACCTTCAACTGAAAGAAGAAAAGTGGTTGACTGCCTGTAACAAGGACAGTCGTAGCTCATTCTCCCCACATATACAGTCCTTTTCTCTCCTTCTAACTGCCTACGATGAACACTGCAGCTTGGTGCACATAAGGCTCTGAGGGAAGCAATTTTTTTAAGTTTGGACCTACGCCCAGAGCAAGGATAAAGAAGTCAAGATGATATATTTTGGAAGAACTAGGAGGATTATATTCTATCCTCATCTGTCTATTACTCATTTATTTGCTAATTCAAATTCAGTTATAAAATTCTAATGTTGACTTTCATGAATCAGTCTGTAGTTCCCCTTCTTGTTGTTCTCCTGTGAGAACTGTCGTGGTTTAGGCCGTAAATCAGCCACGCAGTTTGTTCACTCACTTCCCCCTTTTTCTTCCCTCTGCTCCTG
>JAOEHY010023177.1:0-10292 GCA_025447955.1 Psilopsiagon aurifrons | reverse complement strand
GTTGGTGCTGTTCAGCCTGGAGAAGAGAAGGCTGCATGGAGACCTCATAGCAGCCTTCCAGTATCTGAAGGGGGCCTGCAGGGATGCTGGGGAGGGACTCTTCATTAAGGACTGTAGCTATAGGACAAGGGGTAACAGGTTCAAACTGAAACAGGGGAAGTTTAGATTGGATATGAGTAAGAAACTCTTTACTGTGAGGGCGGTGAGGTACTGGAATGGGTTGCCCAGGGAAGTTGTGAATGCTCCATCACTGGTGGTGGTCAAGGCCAGGTTGGAAATAGCCTTGGGTGATATGGTTTAATGTGAGGTGTCCCTGCCCATGGCAGGGGGGCTGGAACTAGATGATCTTAAAGTCCTTTCCAACCCTAGCTATTCTATGATTCTATGATTGTAAAGTCTCTATTCATAGAGGTACAAAAAACTCATCTATGCAAGATCCTGAGTGACATGCTCTCATTAACTCTTTTTAGCAGGAGGTAAAACTGAATGATCTCTAGTGGTTCCTTCGAACTGCAACCGTCTTGTGATACATGAGGCAGTATTTTTTTCCATGTTGTCCTTTATTCATTTCTTTGCAGTGTTGGCAGAACAGAGCAGTTTGTTTCCTTTTCTGGTTTTGGGTTTCTGCTTTTTTTCCCCTCCTTTATCAACTCCAGCTTTTGTTGGTGCTGCTCTCTAATTTTACAGGTTATTGTAGTGTTCTGTTTGGTCTCCTGAAGTTGAAACCTATTTCTTCTTTTGTGGCTGGAGCTTCAGAGCAGCATCACTGAGTGTCCCACTGAGAAATAAAAATTAGACAAAATACAGCATAGAATGCAGCAGAAACTGAAATGGAAATGTTCTCTCTAATGTCATTACCTTAGAAACAAGATCTATTTCAGTGTACTTTTTTAACTGAATGGGGAAAACACTGGTAGTTCATGAGGACTAATTTGCCCATACCTACCTATAAACTGAAAGTGTGACCAAGAGTGGGAGGTGACTTCCTAATAAAAGCAATAAGGTAAAATTATTATACGAGAACAGAAATTTGTAATTTGAATCATTTGAGAGAGTTGTTCTAAGGAAATAAAAGTACCAAAGTTGAATATCCATAATAGCAATCATTAGAATTAGCAGTAAATATTGCCCTGCAGCCTGCTGTAAGAGCTGAGACAGTTTCGTCATGTTTTAAATGCTGTGACACAGTGTTTGATATGTTTCTCTTCCTATATGTTAGAGGAAAACTGTATTCTGTTACCTTAACATTTTCCTGCCTTTCCATGAACAATTGTGACTGACCCAGTCATTTTACAGGAATCTTTTGATAGGTTTTTAAATCAGTGTTTAACCATCTAGTGACTGCCATGACATAAAATCTGCAGTGTCCCTTGCCAGTGCAATGGGAACCATTTCCAATACTGCTGCATATAAAGCATGGAAATGTAGCATACCGTTTAAATGATTAACCCACTTGCTGTTAGTGGTCTAGAAGGTAATTACAGAATGATTCATAACAGTTCGTTATTGTAATATCTCCTCCTATTTGCGTTGTGGCAGCATGCAGAAGTTCATCACAACTGCAAAAACACTACTGAACTCTATAAATAATTCCCAGGCAATCAGAAACAACACCACTGTGTCACATTGCACCTACTAAGTCCGGAAGATCCTCAAACCAGATAGATTTTCTTTTTCTTTCACAATTTCTGCTCCCCCCCCCCCCCCGGCAAAGATAGTTGGGCTTGGTTCAAGACTTTCTCAAATGAAGACTCGTAGGAATAACTAAAGTGTTTTGCCAACTACGTTTTGTGCCATGCATGACAACTCAGAACCAAAACAGCCAATTTAGAAACAGCAGTTAAAGAACCCAAAAGATAGTTTCCATCAAGCATAAGTTATTTTTATGCTCAGCCAGGGGTGTTTGAACTATATATGAAATCCAGATAGATAGAGAAATTGAAATTTCTGACAAATCCTAGAACAAATTATGAGGAGTGAGATCATGCTGGGTTGTATGACATTTTCTTCTATACAAATATTTTCCATTCTATTTTGTGGGACACTTATAACCCAAGGGATTCATGAAAAAATAAAGGGCATTACTGTAATAATGTAGAGAGAAATGACACATAGCAGAACGATAATTGCTTACCAGGAAGTATGGATTAAAGGGTAGTCAATGCCTTTGCTTGCTTCTAACTTTTGAATGAAGGCATAGTAATACCATGTCCTTCATACACTGGGGGCAAACTTGCATGCAGTGCAAACTCTCTTCTAGTACTTTTTAAATTCAACTGAATTTTATTCAGAATATTAAACCAAAGAGATAGCACATAAAGTATATATCATTATCCAAAATATTTATCCATCTAGGTGACATTGGGGACACAGAAAGGAGACTGTTTTCAACATAATCATTTGTACTGCAAGCACATTGCACAAAATGGCTGAAAGAAGGACCTTGGGCACTGTGCAATCACATAATGAAAGGTAGCTGCTCTGAATTTTGTGTTTAAAATGTATACATCAGATGGCCAAGGAGAGGGAGGAGGAGCACCATTCTGTGATGGGAAAGTTGGAGTTTTGGGGGATTGGTTTGGTTTCGATGAACACTTCATTGCAAACAGACAGCAGATTCAGACACAAGTTTGGCCTTTGGTGGAGACTGAAGCCTAAGAGTCCTCAAGCAGAAAAGAGCTTTTATGTCCGTGAGCTGGGATGGGGATGTCATTGCTGGAACCTGCCTCTCAGGGACACTGGGTGCAATGAGATACTGACTCTACCACTATCCCCCATCTCAGGGTGCTGCTCATGTTATCTTTCTGCTTCTCAGTTTCCCCATCTGCCCCTAGAACAACACATGTTAAATGCCTTCAAGTCTGCTGGTGAACAGCTTTACATAAGAGGCACATACATTCAGCTGGAGGCAAGCCAGACCAATCAGGGCAGATCCGGCCTCTGTTATTTGTGAGTACTTTACCCTAAATTAAAACTAAGGTTGATCCTGTCCTAGTTTTTTTAAAGCTCAACAGTTTAAGTTGAAAAGGTCATTCCTTTCTCCGGTAGTTCAAGTTCTGTGTTTTTTAAATAGCTTCAGGATGTATCATGTCAGAGGACGTCAGATATGACGTTCCTCCACACTTTTTAAATCATTGCTTCTTTCTATAAGAAAGTCAAATTTTGTTGGAAACCCACTCATGTCTGTTTCCTTTTGGAAAAAAAAAATTGAGGCTTTTATTTTGCAAAACATTTCCTCACCCAGAGCTGATTGACATTTACCAGATCATGTTTTAGACAAATGGGAGCTTTAATAGAAAGTCTTTTTTTTTTTTTTTTTTTGATAAGAACTGTTTCTCAATTATTTGCCTATTTTGAAGACAGCTGGACTTCTTCTGAACAGAATGGAATAATGACATAACCATCATTCTAACATCTCAAATGCTACAATATAATACATTTACTTAAGTCTGGGAGAAGGAAAGCAAACTAATTTATTATAGCCTGTTGATTCACACCCACATGCTGTGCAGTTCATGTGAAGGTCCCATTTACTTTTTCACATGAACTGCCACAGCACGGTTTAAATAGAGATTTCCCTAGCAGTAGTGTTAAGGCTCCTCATTAACATCATTTCTGGAGTCACTGGGCCAAGTATATCCCTAGTGCAATTCCACTGATCTCAGTAGGGCTATCCTTGAGATATTTTTGGTCCATTGTTTCCACAGAATCTCTTTGTTCTTTTTTGATCTCTTTAAGAATTCTGTTACTTTGAACATTTCTCCCACAGCAAGGCACCAGCTAGAAAGTTTGCACCATTTATAAATAGTTTCTCAGGTATTTCGACCTCTTTGTACACTGCAATAAGAGATTACAGCCAATAACATAATATTAGTTATTATTTATATTTCATAATTTACACATATCTCCTGTTTTCAGGAAAAGCAATAAACATTCTAAAGTTTTTTCTTCTTGTTTATTTTTCTTTTAATTGCAAAACTTGATGCAACCACTAAAATAACCTGAGACAGTCTGCAGAGACATTTGGTGTTGTTATTTTCTGCCCAGCTCTATCACTTGCAGTTTTTTTGGAAACAAAACCCAATTGAACAGAGATACTCCCACGCTGATATATTCTCCCATAGAAAACTCTGAGCTTGTCTGATGTTCTAGATCAATACTGACTGTTTATCTTCATTAGGTTGTTTGTTGAGTTTTTGTTTGGTTTTGTTTGGGTTTTTCTATTATTTCTATTAATAAAAATATGCTAAAATAACTGAGACACTAAATTTTGCACAAGTTGGATGTGCAGTTAATGGCAGTTCTGTACGTTGTGCATATACATGGGATTTACATGACTTACTTAAGTTTTTCTTAGGAGAATGAAAGGTCTGGCTAGGGAAGATAGCATAGTAAAATGAAATTATTTGGTAAATGGAAAACACATTCTCAAATACCATCCTTTATTCCTTTCTCTATGTTACAGCAGTTTTATACAGGAGTTTGGTGGCCTTATAAATTGATATTAATTTTCCCAGTGAACTATAAACTCAGCACATAAACCTCTCTATTTGCCTTTGCATTCAAAAACTGTCAGATATTAAAAAGATGATACATAGAAACTAAATCTTTTTTTTACCAAATCCACAATCAGCAGAGGAAAGTGGCTATGACAAGGACCCCAGCCTCCCTGAGCTCATACTTATCTTGCTGTCAAGATCTTTTTGTTCTCCAAACTCTTGAAATAATTAAGTAAGTCCTAACTTGAGATTGCATTCTACCGGGAACAGCCTACAGGCTCCAGAGAAATTAGACCACTACTTGTCAACTGCTGCTTCCAGATATAACAATTGGGTCTGATGATAACAAATGGGGATGGAAAAGACAGCATGGTAACTAAGTCTGCTGCCAACACGGCCTTTACTTTGCACACAGACACACGCATTCAGAAAGGCCCTGTAAGAGAAGTGCCTCTCTGAGGTGCATTACTTATTCAGATACTTCTTCATAGATCAAGCTGTAATAGATCTATTGCAAACCTTCCAGTCCCTTTGGGTATGTTATTAATACTGAAGGCATAAATGATACAGCATTGAAGTAAGGATATGAAAAGCTCTCATTTAAAGCTGCTCAGAAGTAAAGCTTATGTTTGAATTGCACACACAGGATTGGTTCATGTTTGTAGGGATTTATATGTGTGACAGAATGGAAAAATGTAATTTAGTTTTATTTAACATCTCTCTCAAAATCCTGCTTTCAGATGAATTAGGTACTGGTAAATACAGTGACTATGTAGGTAAACATTAACAGCTAAGCTTTAGTAACAGCCCCACACGTTATATTATGTGTTAAGAAAGTGAATGTTAGAAAACTGGGGTTGTCCCTGTACCCTTTTCAAAAGCGCAGTGTGACTATTTATCTACTAAACACTGGAGCTCAGATAAAGAGTTGAAGGTCTCCTCTGAAAGCTGATGCCTTTAGGCAACACATGCTATATCACTGAAGTGTTTGTATCATTAGTCTGCTCCAGTCTAAGTGTGTTAATTCATGTCTTCCTGGTCCACAGATCACTGAGTGAATGGAAACCTGTTGAGCTATATTTTAACTCTGATCTTTGAATGCAGAGTGATCCATGAACAGCATAATTTGAGAAATGAAGCAATAATCTGTAGTCTACTTCTTCATCAGCTTTTTGAATTTCCTTATGTCAGCATCAGCTGATTTCACAGAGTATGCAAAATCATGATTTTCGGTCACGTAACAGCTGGTCTTGTGCAACACATCAGAGCTTCCTGAAGGACAAACACAAAAAACAGGACACACAGTGTACGCTGAGCATACCACCCTCAGGATGTACATCCTGCAAAACGCAGCAGAGACTCAGAGAGTTAACTTGCCATTTTGACATGTGCAGGGTTCTCCTGTGAGGCTGATAGCTCCTCTTCTCCCACTGAGCCTCAGGGCTGCCATGTACGGCCCATGACTAGAAATTAAGAGCACATGGGACCTTTCAGTAATAGAACTTTGCATGCATGTCCTAGAGGTATATTTCTAGTTGGTATCCATCCTTGGAGCATTATGGCTTTGTCTATATTGTGCTCCTGAACCCTCCTAACTCTCCTCCTGAGAGTGAGGAAGCTGGGGAGGTCTTTATTGATGCCATCACTGCAGGCTTTCAGAGAGCTCCTGAGCCATATGGCACCTTCTCATCCTCACTGTACTTTGGCACATGGGGAAGAGTGAGCTGAAAGACTTTTCACAATCAGAGGTACTAATTTTTATTGATTCTTAAGGTCTTCATTGTGAGGAAAAACCCCAGGCTTTAGAGAGGGGAGAGCTTACATGCAAAGAGCTTTCTCACACCAGGAGTATAAGAAAACTCTGATATTTTTTCACACCCTTTCTTAGCTCAGGAGCCTCCCCTCAGAGTACAAAGCCTTGGTTATGCCTTATGAAGTTTTATGAAGGGAGGAAAATACCAAGGACTTAAGGGCTCAAATTGCGTAGATCTGGATGCTGCGTTGTAACAAACCAATTCAGGGCACTGGTAAAATCTGCTTTCTAGCTAAATAAAACAGAATAAAATGAAAATAAAAATACCTCATCAGATTTTGTGTTTAATTTAATTAAAAAAAAAAAAAAAAAAAGAAACCAAAGCGCTATTTGAAGACTCATGCATGGTCATTTTAATAACGGTGTTAGTTGAAAGACACAGTTTCTTGGATGAAGTATTAGAAGTTATTTTACTGTTTTCAGTAAGAATAACTAACAGTGATGAGTAACTTCCTAGAAAATAAGTGCATTGCGCAATGCACATTGTTCCTCAATCTGACAAACTATTAACAGGGAACTTCCCTTCTGCAGGGTTGTTGCTCTGCCCTGGGCTTTTGTCTCTTCAGAACAGGCAGACCTGTGTAATCTAGAGTCAAATGCTGAACAGTCAGTACCACCAGAGCAGTGTTTTTAATGAGAAACATAGTTAAATCAATGGAATGTCATTAAGACATACGACTGTTTTGGAGTATAACTGTTTTGCCAGCAATATAACAGAAAGTTACTTTATAATATTACTTGCTATACATTTATTTTTACTGCATATGAAATTATAGAAACAAACCACTATGACTAGCTGAAGAAATCGAGACTTTGCACATGCTGCTTCAAATCCCATTAGTATTTCAGCCTCTTGAAGTTGTCTCTTGAGCTGTCAAAGAGGGATCCGGACAATGTCTCAGTGTCTCGGACTGTTAAATCCTTAAGTGACATGTGTAGATGCTCAAGGGAAGGGTCATTTGCAGACAAAAATGTCCAACTAAAAAAAAGGGGAATAAAGAAAACATGAAGCAGACCAGTGGTTTGAACAGTGCAGGGAAACCCCTGCCCTCAGTTCACTGGGTTTGTTCCAAGATTCAGTGTTCATTTAAACATGGTATGAAAAAAAAGTGATGTGGGCAAATATTCCTGTCAGATGCTTCAGCATTTTGTTTTAACAATACTTTGTTGTGTGTCTGTTTAGTTCAACGCAGTCAACATTCATTTCCAGACCTGCTCTGCCATTCCTCCTGCAGCAGTCAGAAGTATAGATACATTATTAACCTAACAAGAGGCTGTGTGTTTCTTGTTTTGTGTCTATAGTTAACTTTTACCATCCAGAAAGGATCATTTTTGATTGCAATTGGGCACATGTTAAGGCCTAGTTGTCTTCAGCATGATAGTAACTACACACATAGTAATCCTCTTCTGGGTCTTGCACCCATCCTCGTCATCTACCACTTCTTTCTTCTAATCTGCAAATCTTTCACATAGCAGCAGCTCATGACAGAGTTGCAATGTTATTAATGAACCAGACAATGTTTAAATTCTAGTTCTTGCATTCCTCCCCAGGTGAGATGAAGATCATCACTTTCTCTGAAAATCAACCTTTAAGTGCTGTGGTTTAAGACCACAGTTCTGCAAAGTGCTGACTCACCAGTACCAGACAGTGGGAACTGGGAGAATTGCTGAAGAAAAGGGAAGGAAGAAAAAAAAGGGCTGAATATCAGAGTCCCTATACCTGCTGCTTTTGGTTGTTATTTGTTTCTCTGTTCTGAAGATGGGAGGCAATTGGGCTCTTTGGTTTTCACAGCAGGAGCACCACTAAAATTGTATTTCTTTTTCTTTCTTAGCAAATGTTGAGAAACATTTTGTACACATGGCAACACAGACAACAGAGCAGGACCTGCTGCGAGTCATTGCTGTCATTCTCAGTCAAAGTTCCCAGACAACAGGGCAGAATCTGTTGGGAGTCATCACTTTCATTCTCAGTCAAAGTTCTTTATTTCTCAGCTTTGTCGCAGCCTCGATGTATCCTCCTTGGTGACCACAATGACGATATAATTACGCTGGTTTCAAACAAGAAATTTAGCGCCTTTTTTTGAGGTGGAACTGAAACTCTTGGCAAGCAGAAACTTTACGGCTATCCAGGGACAAGAGCCGAATTGCTCAAGCTGTTGGACTTTACACAGCTGCAAGGAAGACCAGCTTCAGGGAAGAACAATTAAAGTTATTGTATGACAGGTAATTTCTTCTTGCATTGTAATTAAATGTAACATCAGCACCTGGAAGCCACACTATAAACTAGATAGCATGGAATGAAAGAGATTAGGTTATTATTTTCAGCCTAGGTAACTAATGTTCCCCAGGTATCAGATTCCCATGAGATGACAAATAAATTAATATGTTAATTGATGCTCATATCTTCTCTCTTTTTTCCAGGAAGTTCAAAATAGCTCTACAGGACAGTGTCAGATGGGTACAACTTTAACAGTTGTTACATACAAGGCAAAAGGACCTTAGATGATTGAAAAATATTGAAGGAACAGGGTTGTTTAGATTTCTTGCAGCCAGAGTAGCATTTGGACTCTTATGGTATCTAGTGCTGAATTGTTTTGTATATCATGATATCTACATCTAAACCAACACCGTTAATATTAGCAATGTCAGCCGCTCCAATGTAATCTAATGCACATATAAAAAACAAATTAAAGGATGAAAGGTGGCTCCACCATCTTTCAATGTTATAGACCAGTGGGAATATAAAAGGCATAAAACCAATCTTTAGCAGCTTTTTACTGTGCATCCCTTGAGGGTACAATTAGTTCCCTGCTTTTGGGGGAGAGGGGAAAGAAAAACCTATCTATAGTTTTACTTGAACAAATACATCCAAATTCTTTGCCTCTGGTAATATCCTTGCAAAAGAGAGTATTGTGAAGGCTACTTAAGCAATTGGGAAACATCAGGAAAGAATGTAAGTATGGTTTCTACATACTGAAATTGAATCACCTCAAACAATGTGACCAGCATGCAAAAGAATTGTAGACAGTTAACTTCAACTTTTGTTCCTAACTTTAGACCAAATGGGGTCCTGCAGAAGGTATATCACAGTTTCCAATCCATATAAATACCTTGCTGCAGCAAAAGGCTTTCCATGTCCTGCTACAATTAGCAGAGGGTATTACTTTAAGTTGAATAGAAATTTGGTAAAGAACAAGAAAATACTTAGAAGTGAAATCCAGGGAAGGAACTCAAAAATACCTCTATTCAGTAGACTCCAGTTAGGTAACAAGCCTGTGTTGGGTGCATAAGAATAGGCTTTTGCAGAACAAACTGATGTAATGCCTGGAGAGGCATCAAAGCCAGGCAACAGGAAATGTTGAGCACTGAATTCTAGACTTCCCTAGAGTTGTGTTGTATTCATACCCCTCACCTAGGTTGGGGTGACATATAAATGAGAAAAAACAAGCAAATAAAGAAATGTGTGAATAGGACTTCAAAGTAAGGCTTACTTGGAAAGAGAATGCTAGAGGTCTTTTCTCTCCTAAGATTAACATGAAACAGCAAACTATTAATCAGAGCAGGCTAAAGTATTCACCTCTCCCCTTCCAGGCAAGTTCAGTAACCTCAAGGCCAACAAGTTTAACAAGTATTTAATTGTTTCATTCCAAATGGAAGGGTTTCAACAAAAATATTGGGAGGCCCCTCCCATACCAGGTTGCCCCAGAACACCTTTTGGAGACAGCTTTTGAATTAGAATTCTGTTGCACAAAGGGAAGAAAACACCAGGTTTTTCAAGTCCCAAACGTCTTATTTGACTGCTGAGATGGAAGGCAAAGGCATTAAAGCAGAATAGTCAATAAATCCATGAATCTTCAGATGCAAACTTTTCATGACACACATGGCTGACTGAAATATGGGGACCATTGTCCCAAAGACTTAATTGAGACTTCTTGTGGAACAGGACTGTGAACAGAAGTTGGTTTAGCTCTACTTCTTTC
>JAOEHY010023176.1:0-44077 GCA_025447955.1 Psilopsiagon aurifrons | reverse complement strand
AGCCATAACTAAAAACATTGGTGTTATCAGCACTGTTCTCAGGCCACAAGTCAAAAACACAGCGCTGCACCAACTACCAAGAAGGGCAAAAATGACTGCTACTGCTGAACCCATGACAGTGACATAGAAAACAGTGGGTATGTGAATTACTCTGATCTTACTAGAATCTTTTTTGATATAACATTGCCCTGAGCTACCAATACTTACGATACTTTTTTAAACCACTTGATATGAATAAACATTGGCAATTTTTTAAAGTCATTCTACGTTCAAGCACTTCATGAGTTTTATAGTAATAATTAAAATACATATAAAGCAAATTGTGCTATTTAATATAAAGGTAAAAGAACCTACCAGACACTGAGTTTATTACATAAATTATTACAAATAAATTTCCCAGTCCCTTTAATAATTTGCTCTACCAATACAGAATAATGTATATATAAGTTGATTATATCAATTCTACAACAGATATTGTAAGTCTGATGCAACATTTCTATAGAAATCTCTTTACTTCCCCTGCACTACTGGAGTCCGTCCAATTGTGGTAGGAAAAAGTAAAACCAAAAAGCATGAATAATGCAGTATTGAGCATAACTTGTAGTTATACTTCAGCATTTTTCAATCCTTAGTTTCTAGGGACATTAACATTTCAATCTGCATGTATTTTTCAATGTATCAACACTTGACTGATTTAAAAGATACCACAGTTCTAAACCACAACCCAGCACAGTGAAAATCAGGTTAGTAGTTTGTATGATGAATTCCCAGAACCAGGTAAAATATGAAGCATCAACTGAGAAATTTCTTATATTGGGTTTTTTTTTTTTCTTTTAATCAGGTAATGATGAAAATATAAATGGTAGCATGTGTAACAACAATAATGTAGTAATAACTTATCCAAAGCTGCAAAACAGTCTTTCTTAAGCCAACTTTTTACGTGAACTTGCACAGATCACTTAACTCTCCCTTTAATCCAGCTGTTGTGACAACAACACTCCTTGAGTGCTGTATGACTGACTATAGGTCAAAACTGAACAAATGGTTATGTCTGATGAAAATAGGGGAGAGTGTCTTTGTTGATGCCAAAGGGAACAGAATGACATCCAGTGCTTGTATATCATTATATAAATGCTAAATAGACACCCAAGTCTGATTATTTTCATTTTTAATTTCCTACATGAAAAAAAATGTAGCCTGCTTCAACACTTCTGTTTCTAGCTGCATTAAAAACTCAGAACTTTGGCTTAATAAAGAGCAAGTTGCATAGATTCACATCAGGTAAGTTATACTGAGATGTAAACTTGTATTGTATAATCACCTTTTTAAAAGAAATCACATGAAAATTCTACTCAATTTTAGAGATATATATTCAAGCATTAGCAGATTGTTCTTTCAGGGAGATGCCTCCATCAAATCAGCCCTGCTCTGACAAACATGTGTTACTATGGCAATGGAGGCTGTTGAATGTTAACATGTTGTTTCAGCTCTGTGACAAATATAAAGTCTAAGATTCATGATACACATTTTCATTTTTTAGAACGTATCTGCTGTACTTTTTCCTTAAAAATCTGATAGCCATGAACCATTCTTCTCCTTCTAATATTTTCAGTTGTTGGAAATTCACTTTGGCAAGCTTCAAACTTGCCTATGGTGTGTTTATAAATAAAGCTGCTGAAAAAATAAGCACACAAGTTGTGGGTTTATTGTCAAACTCTTAAATACTGAAAGCTGATATCCTATTTCATTAACAATTTAATGCAATTCTTTGTATGACTGTTGTTCAAAGGCAGCAAAGTTGGTTTTATGGTAATGATCCTCTACATTAAAATAAAAAAACCCCATGCATATGAGGTCTGTTAAATGTCAGCATGAAAGCCTATATACAATGAACTGTCTATTTCAAGTTAACTTATTTGTCTTTCATCCTTTGCATGTCATAAGTAATTTTCTGCTACATGAAAAAATATGACTTGGGGGTTTGTAGAGAAAAAAATTAAAATTGCCATCATATAAATGATGGTAATTTTTTCACCTGCCAGTGTTGCTGGAGATGTCAAAAGGAAGGAAGTTTAGGACACTAGTCCTAAAGAGCATCTGTTCCCTGAAAATCCATGCTCTTTGAGCAATTGAGTGTATTCTTTCTTAAAGACTGTCCTTTCAGAATAAATTGTTTTTTATCTTAAAATGAAAGGGAAAATTTGATCATCAGTCAGCATTAGGAATCCTGTGTTAAATTCTAGAGCAAATTAGAACATAAGTAAGGATTTTATAACTTTGCTTTCTATTCTGCAGCAAAAGCAGTAACCTTGTAAGCTTAGTGAGCATGTTTGCTGTAACAGAAAAAATATATAGCTCTACTGTTTTAGTTTCCAACTACAGAAGGTAAGAGTAGCAGTTATATATAGAAAACACTTTATAAAGCAGAGTAGCAAACATCAATCTTTGTAAGTGCATTCTTGTCTGTATATCCAACCTGTTTTAATCAATGCATTAGCTATGCCAGATCATCTTCTAGCTGGCAGCTAGAGGAAAATGAGGAAAAATTAGCCATTCTGAAAAGGAAGATCTTAGTTTCCATGGAGCTACTCCAGTCTTTATGGACATGTTTCTGGGTTAAACTGTACTGTAGCTAGAAAAAGCAGCATGGAAATAAATGCAGCAGAAAGGCTGTGTAAAAACATTTTAAAGAAGAAAGAAATTAAACAATGCAGAATATTTAGCAGTAGGCACTTCACAGGTAAATAATTTTACAAGAATCAAAGTATCATCAGATCACCTTGTCAGGTATATAAATATTTCTGTCACCTTAACCTCTCTGGATTTTATTTGTGAAGAGTCAAAGATGTGGCATATTATCAGCAACACAGAAATAAAACAGCAGGAATTCCTCGGTCATTCTTTCCTATTTTGTATTCTTGTATTTAGCTGGTGCTGTATTCTGCCCCATTATTTCTGAACTAGCCATCAGGGGTAGGGTAAGAAAGTTTCTATCACCTCATGGGCTCATATACCTGGTTCTAACAATTCTGAATGAAGGAATAGGAGTAGAAGGGTATCACTTTGTTTCCTCTTGGGCTAAGTACCTCAGTGAGTGGTTTTCCTGGTTGACACCATCTTCTCCCCAAAATAAAAAAAAAAAAAAGCAGCAATATTCTCATTTAGCTTTGCAGATTTCGGGATGCCAATCCTCAGTGGTCAATGATCTTTGTCAAAAGGCAATTGTGTCTGACTGTACATTCAAACCAATTGACTGCTTCAGCCAGCACACAAGCACCCAGCTGCATTGGAACTAATTGAGACTCCCCTGTACATCTAATTATGAACAATATCATCAAGGGCTCATTCAAGGGGTAATTACTGCTTTTGGAAACTTCTATAATGACACCCTGGCATTCTGGAACTGCAGTTTAAAGACACAAGCCTATTTTAAAGCATCATCTAATATATCTCTGGAATAAATGCAGTACTTTCAGGCAGAAGTTTTTCAGATTACTAGAAATAGAGGTTGTATTTTAATTTGTTTCTGAATTCTTTCTCCTCTGCTTGGCTTGTTATTTCAGTACAAGTCAAACTCAGAGAACAGCATTGGCAGTAAAGCTTAATAAGACTCTGGAAAGCAGTAAGCTCAGGTGCAAATTTTGTGTTAAAGGAGAAAAGAAAAAACACACAGATTTGGAATCAATTGTGACTATTCAAAAATACAGTCATTGGTCAAGGGTACAAATACAGTCTGTCCAAACAGCTAGGTTTGATGCTGATGTGTCTAGCATCAGGTAGACACAGAGCTACCTTCACTTTAATAGCTGTGCAGTGTTAGGATTTAAATGCAGCTATTTTGTCACAGTATCTGAATATAGGGATGCTGGGGAGGGACTCTTCATTAGGGACTGCAGTGATAGGACAAGGGGTAATGGGTTCAAACTTGAACAGGGGAAGTTCAGAGTGGATATGAGGAAGAAGTTCTTTACTGTAAGGGTGGTGAGTCACTGGGATGGGTTTCCCAGGGAAGCTGTGAATGCTCCATCCCTGGCAGTGCTCAAGCCCAGGTTGGACAGAGCCTTGGGTGGCATGGTTTAGTGGGAGGTGTCCCTGCCCATGGCAGGGGCATTAGAACTGGATGATCTTAAGGTCCCTTTCCAACCCTAACTATTTTATGATTCTATGATAGCTTTTTAACCAATTAATAATTCCTTTGCCAACTCTTGGGCAGTTCTAGCACCTGAGTGAACTAAGAAGAAAAGTTTCATTTCTTGTCTCATCCACTGGAAGCTTATATTACAATATGTATTATGTATGTGATATAATAGTGAAGATGATAATTTGTTTCTGTTTTTCTAAGAGAAACATGGGAGGGATTTTTAAAGCTCTACACTGTGCTCCAGCCTCACTGGAAAATCTCACTGACAAGATCTAAAGTATTATTATGACCTCAAGACTCACCCTTGCTATAGTACTCTTGTTTCAACCCTCTTTTTCACAAGTAGAGATTTCCCAACTCCAGTTGTTGCAGCTTGTTTTAAGACAAAAAGACACGTCTATTTTTCTATACATACTTACATTTTTCCTCATTGCCCCTTGCCTTCTCATTTTCACTTGTTTTTCAAATATATAAGCACTTCATAGTCTTGATTATCAGTCCTGTGATCTGTAGCACAACAGTATTTCTTGGTCTACCATAAAATAGGAATGTCTTTTAAATTTGACCGTAACACAATTGTATATCTTTGTGAACCCTGGATAGTAACTGACAACGGCAAACTAGGTTTGAAACTTGCTCTGGGAGTTGGTTCATCATCTTCCAGTAAAATTTTGCTTGTTAAATTTAAAGAGAAGAGGAAGTGGGTGTAAAGACAGGTTTGCATCAAGAATGTAGCACTTCTATTCAGCCTTGAAATAACCCTGTGAATCAAGCATGCTTAGGAGGTAAAAACTGGAACAAGTAATTGAATACATAAATAAGAGCAAGGAGAATTTTTCAACTGATTCTGTACCTTCCCCTGTTCTGAAGTTTGCCCACCCACTCCTATATACGACCTCCTGTGGTACAGGACATTTTAATGCAACGTGGGAGGTTAGCATACAAATTCCTACTGACTGCATTTGTGCATAGCTTCCCACACACCTTTTGAAATAGGGTCCCTTATTTAGAAAAGTTAATGAGTACTATAGCTGTGCCCCAAACTATAAATGCAGTGGGTTGAAAATTACCTGTTACATCCATTTTTAATTACTTGACATTTCATAATTTTTTAACTTTATTGCTAAGTTAAGATTGTACATCAAATATGAGCCACTGGTAATGTGGAGAAAGGTGGTATTTGTCCAAGGACTGGAAAGCTAGATGCTGTATCCTGAATCAAGTACCTTGCAGAGGACACTGCCCGGTGGAGTAAACATGCTCAAATATTGATTCACTGCTTGCCTTGATGGCACACACAAAGCTTAGAGAAAACGGATTTCTCTACAACTACTTCGTAACAGTAGTATGGTAAAGATGACATAAGTCAACACCAGAGAAGTAATTGCCAGTTTACCAGTAAAACTCAGTTGCAAGTCTCATCAGCTTTCAATGCTTTTTGCATGCTTTGGGCTTCTTCAGTCAGTTTTCTGCCTTATAGGAAGCATCCTCTCCTGCTATTTGCTAAAGGCAGCCAGAGGTTTCCAATCCAGTTCCCGACTAGAGCTCAGAGCTATTACAACAAAACAGAGAGAATGTAAAGGTTGGGGCTCAACCCTACAGCTTTTATTATTTATCACAACTTGACTAACTTCAGCAGCCAAAATATAGCATTTTCTGTTTTCAACCTGCCCCTTCTCTTAAAAAAAAAAAAAAATTATGGATCATGTATTTGTACATTTTTAAGAAGTCAGTCTTAGCCAGCACATACATTCTACTGATTAGTGACACCAGACATATCAGTTTAATTTCTTAATTTCCTAACTGGAGTACAGGAAATAGAAACAAACAACAAAAAGTGACAAATTAAATTGTTTCTTCTTTTGATCCAAAGCACTTAATAAAAAATACTGCTTAAATATATACTGAACATTTACAAAAACCTTTCTGAAAAGAATGAGTGAATATTATCACACTTCATTCCATTAACATGCCTTACTTCTTAAGGGCCTCATGCTAAATAGTTGTTCCCATGAAAAACCTGACATTAAAGCTAAGAAGACTTTTTCAAGTAGATCAAGTTTTTGATCCAAACTCTGGCTGCTTCATACTGCAGTAATATGTTTATGTTAAAACTTAACTATTAGAAAAAATATATCTAGCTGGAAAACTAGATCGTTTTCTAATCTACCCGACAAGGTCTGGGGGTGGAGAATTATAGGAGCAGTGTTTCCACTTGTGCACCTCATCGGTTTGTGCTTTTGGAAGAAAACAAACATTGCTATTACTTTGTCATACTTGGTTGTGCTTCTGACAGGTGTGGTGTCATTATTTTCCAGACTGTTTCCTCACCTGAACTGTGAGATGTAACACTGAAAAAATAGATTTTACTTTACAAATTGAATCCTTCTAGGCTGATATTAAGAATATGAAGTACAGATGGTAGGTCTGGTCTTTTATTACTTTTATTCTAATGGTCAGCTGCAACAGAAACAAATTTACATTTAAATTAGAAGATACTCCTTTTTTTAGAGGTGCGTACTACTGTCACATATGTGCTCAGTGGTAGTATATCAGTGATCATCCTCAAAAAGTTAATAACAGACACAGCTGAATAAGATGATGGCCTTGAATTTACTGCAGAGGCTGGTCTGAACAGGGAGATGAAATAAACAGTAGTCTATGCTCTGATATTGGAAGACATGAAAAGATTGTCAAAATACACTGAGGCATGTGGCCCTTAGGTGAGTCTCACTCCTTAGCTAGGGATCTGAGATACCTTCAGAGCTGAAGCCTAGAGACTAGAGCCAGGCAAGTTAGCACCTGTGAATACCAGAGGTCTCTGAAATATGGAGGTCATGCACAGTTCAGGGCCTTCTATTAAAATTACTTTTTGCTAGGTGGAGAAAGCAAACATTATGTCTCATTAAGTTTATCTTTCTCCATATGCAAATCCAGATTCTTTGCTGGTTCTCACAGGAAAAATGCTATTATGACACATGATCTATGCAAGTATCTTGTGCAAATACTTGATAACTTCAAGATTCCCAGACAGCTGCAGTCTTTACTGCGCTGCAATCCAACATCAATTTCTGCTGGCTAGACCTCTCTCGTTGAGAGCCCAGAGAACTTTAAATTTGCACTTGCTAAGCAGATTTAGATGCAGAATTGTCCAGGAAGCTGCTTGGTTTTACCTCATCTCCCCCAGAGTCAGAATTTTCCTTCTGCTTTGAAGTAGATTTGCTAGAAAAACAAATACAAGATAGCCTGACAGACATTATTCTAAGAGCCCAGCCTCCCACTTCCTCCTGCTGCCTTCTTGACATTTCAGCTCTTTGTTCTCTGATTTCCTGACCCTTAAGCTCTGAGCTAAATTCTGTCTTTACATAGGCATCCCTCCGAAGAAACAGGTTTCTTCAACTTCTCTTGCCATCATTGAAGCAATTGCCCTCTTTCCAAAAAGAAACTGTGCATTACATTTGATTCTTATCAATTTGCTTCTGTGTGTATGGAAGATTTTCATGCAGTGTTTGGCTTTGGAAGGTTTATTAGAGCTTAAGGTATTCAGCTTAAATCCTGAAATTTTGCTAATCATTTAAGCAGGGCAAAAAAAGCTTGGGCTCAGTGATAGAAAGCTTTGAAAGACTTGAATCAAAGGCAGGGAAGAGAGTCTGAGTCGTTGGATTAGAAATCAAAACTGGACTGAAGGATTTTTAATTGAATGCTTTTTGCACGTTTTATATTTTATGTTCTGTATTATATTTCAATTGTGGCTTTCTTCATTGTATCATAGTCTAGCATAGAAGTACAAATGGAAATAATAGAAACATAGAAAATGTGAAGTGGCATACACTGCAATACTTACCCGTAGATGAGAAATCAGGCATGTACCGTTTTCACACACAAAGATGAAGGAGGGGATGAACTGCTTTGGAACCCAGTGTTCATTCAGAAGGTGAAATTACTAACATGGAATGTGTTATGTGGAAAATGCATTCATTCACACGACACTTTCCTCAAGTATTCTTTCCTCTCCCAAAGACTAGCATGCCAGCTTTGCCCTTACTAGAAAATAATTTCTACTGTAGATAGAAGGTGGTTTAGTGCTCTTGTCATTAACTTTGGAGATAAAGGTGCACAAGTAGATTCTGCCTCAAGGAATTTGAACAAATTATCCGTCTTTATGTCAAATAGGGGCAACAGTAGTTGTCTTCATCTAGAAATACTGTAAGAGCTCAAGACTGAAGCAGGTACAATAAAAGTGGGGATTTCACCCACATACCACAGATTATTGCATTTTTTGCTTTATAATTTTATCCTCACCAAAACCTTCATAACTCTTCACCAATTTCAACTTGCAAAGAATCTTCCAAACACATGAACTGTATAAAGCAGTGGTGACCAATCCATGTTTTGGAACCTACAGGTACATGTTCTGATTTGGTCTGTGAAAGTATGCCTTTGCCATGTGGATAGGCAGGAACCCCTTACTACTGCCCCTTGCCAGCGTTTTTTCTCAGATCTGTTTTCAGATTCTACTGAAATTCATATATAACAGTATGAGTTATATGTAGGGAGTCACCTATGACAAGCTGCAGAAACTGTGGAAGGAGAAGGCAAGTCAAGTCAGTTTGCAGAGGTGAAAGCCATCCAGCTGGCTTTGGACATTGCTGAATGAGAGAAATGGCCAGTACCATATACTGACTCATGGATGGTAGGAAATACCCTGTGGGGGTGGTTGTAGCAATGGAAGCAGAGCAACTGGCAACCAAGAGCCTATCTGAGCTGCTGCATTGTGGCAAGGTATCACTACCTGGGTGCAGAACCTGGTGATGAAGATGCACCATGTAGATGCTTATGTACACAACAGTCAGGCCACTGAGGAGCCCCAGAACAACCAACAAGCTGCTAACATTGAAGTGGCTCAGATGGACTTAGATTGGCAACATAAAGGCAAATTATTTTCAGCCTGGCGGGCCCATAACACCTCAGGCCATCATGGCAGAGATGCAATATACAGATGGGCTCGTGAGCAAAGGGTGGACTTAACAATGGACACTATTGCCCAGGTTGTTCATGTGTGTGAAACATGCTGCAGCTAAGCAAAGCAAAGAAATTAAAGCCTCTCTGGTATGAAGGACAATAGCTGAAGTATAAATATGGGAGGCCTGGCAGATTGATTATATTACACTCCCACCAACCTGCCAAGGCAAGTGCCATGTGCTTACCATGGTAGAAGCAACCACCGGATGGCTGGAAACATACACTGTGCCCCATGCCACTGCCCGGAACACTATCCTAGGCCTGAGAAACAGCTTTTGAGGTGACATGGCACCCCAGGAACTCTGCCCCGCATCACTGGCAGAGCATGAGAGACTGAGAAGTCCTTTTTCAGGGTAAGCATCACTTTGCAATAACTAAAATATTGGTGTGTTATCAGTATTGTTCTCAGACTAAAGCTGAAACACAGCACTGCACCAGCTACTAGGAAGGAGAAAAATAACTGCTACCGCTGAACCCAGGACATTCTGTCCTCTTTAATCTGCTCCGATCATGATAGTGTAAGTACCTAGTGAGATTTCCTGTACTCTCATCTTGCCTTTTTTCATACAGGTACTAAGAATCTGTTGGCACAGCTGAAATAACAGCAGTATTCCTGGCTCATCTTAATCAAACCGCTTAGACTTGTGCTAGAATCTCTTTGACTACCTCAGACACAGCACAATTTCAATAATAATAGTACTGATGAAAATACTTAGCCTGTAGGCACAGTATTTTCATGCAGCTGAATTTATCATCTGGCTTGATTACTGTGTATGCTTATACTTTACTCAAATAAGGTGACCTTTGTAGTTTTACATTCAATTGAAGCATGATCAATAATTCTGCCTTCCCAGAAAGGTTTTTAGTTCTAAGTCAGTGGTTACAGCAAAGTGAAAACTTTGAGGGACAAGATTGTCTCTTGTTCAGCAGTGCAGTTAAAAACACAGATACATGAGCATTTGCAGTACTTTTATAAAAAGACATAATTTGTTTTGTACATCATAGTGCTGTACACTGAGTATATTTATACATCAACCCTACGAAGTTGTTAAATAACGTGTTTGAATTACATGTTACAGAACTGTAAAATTCAAGTGTAGCTACATGCTTCATTGTCGGTACTCAGTCACTGCACTTAATGCTCAGATTTCAAACACCAACATCCAGTATGTGCTTTAACCTGAGCATTAGGGGGAGAGCGGGTATATAATTCACACTTCTGATTCTTTTTCTCAGAGTTTGAATTAAGCTGATGTTTCTTGCTATTTATGTCAGATACAACAATCTTTGCCTAACTACTTAAAGTTCCACTAAAAGCAGAATCTGCATATCAACAATTGCTTCAGGACAGGAAACATCTTGTGGATATCAACATTAGGTCTTAATTTCCTTGTAATCCTGGATTTCTTGAGTGAAATTAACACAGATGCCATTCAATATTACAAAAAAACCCAACTTTAGCTTACATACTGTTGCCCCCCACTGCATTTTAAATATAGAACGTTAAAGTATGCACTATGCCAACTGAAACCATTGTTCTTGTCAGGCTTATGAGAGTCATTCATGTCATTGTTTAACTACCTCACTCACACAGCAGAGCTATAAACCAAAAAGTATTCAGGGTTTGGGGGAAGAAAATCATAGTATATCTGAACAAGGAGAACCAAAGACATGATAAAGGTTTGTATACTTGTACTCGTTAAGTCTCCTGGGTTTCATCTCCCAAGAAAAATACAGCATCACAGTCATTGTAGAATCAAGAGGGCCCTCTACTCAGTTCTAGCTGCTCACATACAAGTTGAAAAAAAAAACCTCAACAATCAGAAGACAAAACCTATAGGAGATGTGAAACATGTAATATTAATGTCCTCAAATTATCTGAGGTTCACAGATCTCTGATGCTATGGGCTGCTGAAGATCTCTGCTAGTACACAACACTACACAAACATATTTTTTGCCCAAAGAGTAGAAGAGGTTTCATTATTGAATTTATTTCACATCCATGATATGTCTGGGAATAAATGGCATCAGAACAAACTAGATGTTAATTCTGTTAATTTAGCTCCCCAGGAACTCATGTTTTGTTTCAGCAAAGACATTTCTGCAGGAGACTTAACTTAGTCCCATTTACAAATCGTTCTGCATACGCTAAATCATCCCTTTCTGAAGGAGATTGGGCAGACTGAAGTAGACAAACAGTGCCGCATATTTGTCGTTAAAATATATTGGATTAAGGTCCGGTAAATAGATTTCCTTGATACCATTGTGCTAAGGTTAAGTTTTTCTTCCCCGTTGACTTTCAGTGCCGCCAGGAAGCTTTGCCATTCATTGCCAGGGTACACCTGAGCATTTGTTGAGATCTTCCTCCCTCTAGTGGATCCTTTGTTAGTTGTACTGCGAAGCCAGAGCACTAGTTACTTCCATATCCATGTTTGACAGAGTAGCTTGCTGTCAACGCAGGATGAGGAACGGAAATAACTGAGCATAAAGAAAAGATCTCCTAGGCATTGTCACACAGACTCAGACATCCTTACTGCACTGCAGGGGTCTAGGGTTCATGGTGGCTGTGAAGCCTGGGTAAGAAACAACAACTGACTTCAGCGCTTTTTCCACTGAGGCAGCTAGGCTTTGTTGCATACGATAGGAAGAGTGTTGAAGCGCAACAGATAGATAGGAAAATTATAACTTGTTTCTGATTCCCTTAACATGTATCAAAAGACATCCAAAATTGGTCAGATGTCGAGGAACAGAGCAGGGGCATATTTTATGGTTTTGGGTTTTTTGCCAGTTTTGCTTGTCAGAGAGTAGCAAAACAATGGTTTTAACTATTAAGCCTCAACGGTGCACGCACAAACAAGCTAACTCTGCCAGATAGCCCTGCTTAGCAAAAGCCTAGATATCCAAGTTCCTCAAGTAACAGCAGGCAATCTCAGGCTGATAAAGTGTAGTATGTGACTTCCTCAAATTCACTAAGTCAATTGGAACTAATTAGTCACTGCATAAACTGGGCTGTTGAAGAATTGTCAGAAAGAGTTTCTAGTTAAGAGTCATTGTCAAAGGCATCAAATTATATTTGCTATTTGCATTTTTAGTCTTCTAAAGTGATTCAGTTTTAAAATTTCATTAAAAACTGCATGTTACTGCTGTTCTTATTTTACCTTATTGTACTTTTACATCTTTTCCAGCTTCTGAGCCTTTTTTCATGTTTTCATGTGGAAAGAACATTCTTTCCACAAAAAGGGACAGCTCATTTTCTTTTGCAACACAAAATTGCTTTCCTTCACATAAAAGAAGTAATTTTGTAACTAGGCCAAGGATTTATGTATCCAGGTAACACAAATACAGATGTTCATCAGTTCACTAGCTAGTTTACAAGCCTACAGAAATATTTTATTTATACTTTGGCTGTCCAATACCTTAAATTATCTGCTTTCTGCATTTTCAGCAGTAGCTCTGCCTGACAACATGTTGTGTGGTTTTCGGTTAAAACCTGAATTTAAAAATTTGCTCCAGTCCACAGAGATTATTGTAGAAAGAACAGATTTATTTTTTTTTTTTATGATTGTTAGCTGAGAATGAAAATGATCCACATGAAGCACTTTTTAAGTGCATGCAGTACTGGCAAAAAAATTGAAGATTCAAGATTACCAAGTATTAGTGCTTCTAAATCTACTGAGGTAAGGGCAATAACTGAAACTTTAACTATTTGCAAACTAGGCCCTAAAAACTGAAATGAAGGTTATCTTGCTAAACTGTTCACACAAAATCAGTTATCACATTATGAGAAGGAAAAGAGTTCAGGATTAGGATATTCTTCTCAGATGCTACATAGTACAGAACAAGAACTTGGAAAGCAACGTCAATGCAGACAAACTGTTATGACAAACTTAACACCAGTATTTTGAGGAAAAAAACACTGTGTATTAATTTCCTTGATTTCCTGGGCTTATATTATATTCTGCTTTTGCCTGAAGAATGCTGATTTGGGAACTAAACATTGCATTTAATTCTTGTTTGTTGGTCTGAATGACCACAAAGTAAATTAGTCTTCAAAGGAAACTATTAAGCTAGAAGTTTGGAAGAAAACTAATTCAAGCAAAAGAGAAAATCAAACTCAGTTCTCTAAAGTGTGATCCCATAATTAAAGGATTTAAGACAGCACAGCAAAATAGCATCAGACAATATGCAACTATGATGTTATTTGAAAGACGCACAACCCAAGCTAGCGCAGCATTACATCAGTATTCTAGGATTGCACAGGACAGCAGTCTTTCACACGGCTTGGCATCACTGTAGCCAGGCTTCATTATCATTCTGTCCCACCTTCCCTATGCTCTCAGCCTTCCCAGCTTCTTCCAAGAATTGGCACAGTGCAGGACTAATTTGCTTTAGTAGGAGTTCAGTAGGAGCTGGAAGAAGGCCGTATTCCCTTTTCTCCTGCAGTCATAAGGGATCAATGAACCTTGAAGAAGGCATAAACAACAACTGTACTGGGACAGGATGTCCAATAGGGATCTAGGTCACAGAGGGCAGCAGCAGCCACCAATCTTGTATTACATGGAGGCCAGGGGGGGAAACTCCCACAAGGCAAGTTTCAGCCTTGCTACTTTTTCTTCTTTCTCAAGAGTCATAAGCAATCATTTGAACTCGCAGTTAAGTGAAGCATCCCAGCCAGCCACAAGAGGACTTACACTTGCCCAACAGGCCTTGAGATTGCTTTGATAAGGGAGATCACATCCAGGTTGGGTTTCTTTCCCCTACAGAATAACTGTCTACAGTTAGTTTCTTCAGAAACTTTTAATTGCAGAAAGATTGCTTATTACAATCATAAAACTCTACAGTCTACATGCATGGGCTTGTGGATCAGTTTGGAAACCAACAGTATAAGGGCAACTGGAAGCATTTGGAACACTTCAGGATTTTGGGACTAATTTCAAAATGATTACTTAAGTGTGAGGCATCTCAAGAATTCTTTTTTCTCCATAAGATGAGCAAGAAGGAAGCAAACAAAAGAAACAGAGTAATCACAGTCCCACATCTCCATAAATTCAAGAACAATTAACATAAAACTCCAAATGTATCACAAGACAGTAGACACATTTGGAAGATGAACCAAGAAGCAACTACTGCGAGAAAAGTGAGACACCAAAAATCTCTGGGGGAAGAGTATCAGTAAGCTGACATTCCATCCAAGCAGTAAGACAAAACATGTTATTCACAACAGGAGACAAACTATATCAGATCAACTTTATTATGTTATCAAAGTTTGACAATAAAATATTCAAAATCTATTTAAGACATTCATACACGAAAAGAGCATATAAAATGCTAGGTCTCAGAATATGTTCCATACAAAATACTGTTAATTGTAGAGCAGCAAAGTCATTGCCAAACATCCCCTGAATTTAAGAGGGCCTCGAACACACTGTGCTCCAAGAACTACCTTAATACATTCCTTAAAACATTCCTTCCTTTGGTCTGCAAGTCCTTTGCAATTATTGCTAGTTATTGAAGCCTTCTGTTTTTAAACAGAATCACAGAGTGACTCTGAACCTCCTCAGACATGTTACAATGAAAGCTTCCTCAGTATTTTCTATACATTTAGTCAAAAATAAGAAACACATTTGGTCCTCAAGACAATTTTTGGTTTCTGAAAATATCCTGGAAGAATAAAACTAAGTAAAAACTATGGAAAGAGAGACACATCATCAATATATGTTAGGTATAACAAAGAAATGTCAGTAAATTAAAACATTTCAGCTGTGTAGTGTGGCAAAGCACCCGAGTTACTCCTCTCAAGGAACACATTCTCCTCTCATGAAGATTTACTTCTTTAGACCTCTGCCCCACAAGAATCTAGAGTGCTCAAGTGGACATTGCTCTAGCAGGCCTGTAACAGTACTGCTAAAGACTCTTGCATTGTAGAGGAGCATGCCATAGTGTGTAAGCACTTCTCAACATGTTGAGTGAAGTGGTTCATTTTCAATTACTAGAATTGGAGTTTACTTGCTGCATTCACTCTTCAATGAGAACTTCATCCTAATTTGCGAGAAACTGAAAACGAAAAGGCTGAAGATGATTTAGTGGAAAAATCACAACTTATTGACAAAAACCTGCAAAACCTTCACATACAAACCATATCTCACCTGAAGCACCATGCTTGCTCTAACACAGTACTTAGGTACATACACTCTTGCACAAGGTTATATAGTTACAAACAACATTAAAAACAAAATGAAAAAACACAAAAAACCCCCACCCAAAAACCAAACAAAAAACAACAAAAACAAAACAAAAAATCCACAAAACACAAAAAACCACAAAAAAAAAAACACAAACCAAACCCAAACCAAAAACAAAAAAAAAAAAAAAAAAACACAAACAAAAAAAACCACCACCCTGTAAAATTTTGAGCTTAATTCTACCAGGTTAACTAACACCAGTTTATTTACAGGGACACACTTCAGGGCTTGTCCATTAGTGGAACGCTGATTTACAAATCTTTAGGTTAAAAGATGCAGCCAACTGATCTGGAAAACACTCTACTAGGCTGCCAGAATTGGTAAGAAGATTTTCCTTTTCCCCACCTCTTTTGGGATGCAAAGTAGTATTAAAAATTAGTTAAAAAAGAAAAATAATTTAAAAAGAAAGAGCATCTTTTGGAATCATGTATTTTAGAACTTCAAATGACAAAAAACCCTGAAGCTAAACTCTCAGTATAAGATTGACAATGACACCGATTAATGGAAGCTTAGAAAACAGTCTCCAGATCAGGTTAGAAACTATGTACATTTTGTTTTCACTTTCTCAGCCCTTAATGTCCATGTTAGTATCCTGCTATACAGCCCCCAGCTCCACTCATTCCAGTGCTTATTAACAGGCATTCTACTTCAGCAAGAAAGAGAGATTGTGATGAGCTGTCTTCTGTAATTTCTTCCCATTGCAAACCAGTAACATAGCGATGTATTTAACAATTGAGACAAACCACAGGAGGAAGTTTATCATATTTGAGTAGTCTTAGAACACAACACATATACAGCTGATAGCCCTATAAAAACTAGAATACTTGGCTAAAGAACTTTTTAACATGGGTTTTCTGTTGCTGTGCTTTTTAGTTTGGGGGTTTGAGGAGTTTTTTTCCGTTTTCAACAGTTACAAGTGGCTTACGGTAGCCAAGTTCTCATTCTGGAAAAGCCTGGGTAATACTGGTGCTGAAATGTAAGTTCTTGGGCAACTGAGGACAAGATAAAAAAAAGTAATAGCAAAAACGCAAGGGGAAAATGAAGTAAGTTAAAAATCTAAGAAGATAATTAGCTTTTCAATGACCCTAGTTCAAGTTGCTCTGGATTTACAACCAGTCTACAGTAACAGAATTTCAAGCCTGTCATTTCAACATATCATGCATTTAATGTCAGCAAACATTTAATGCACGTTACTAAAATAGTTAAAAACTTTACCATTTAGACAACTTCAGTTTCTTAAGTAAAAAATCCTCAATAGTCCTGATGAGTTCCTGAAACTTTTAGAGCATCTTCCTTGGAGGACCTAGCATTTTGGAAGCATTCAGAATTGTGTTTTCAGAAACTAAGCACAGTCTATCTGGGTGACTGGTTTTAAAGCAAGCAAAAGAGAATCTTTGAATGTAACTATTTCTCTATTTCTCCGACAGAACTTCTGTAATCAAGGCTGTAAATATGATTGCCTTTAGGCTGTCATTTCTGTGGCATTGAGGGTTGGATTATTTATGTTTGGTTTGTTTTTTTTTTTTTTTTAATATTTAGTAAAATGGTACTGTAGGGATCACCAGAATTGCATGTTCAGCAATTTATAGAAACATTTGACAATGACACTAAACTGTCTGGTTTGGTTGATATGCTGGAGGGAAGGGATGTTATCCAGGGGGACCCTGACACATCTGAGAGGTGGGACAATGCCAATAACACAGGATAATGGGTTTAAACTTAACCAGGGGAAGTTCAGGTTAGATACAAGGAAGACATTCTTTACTGTGAGGGTGGTGAGGCACTAGAACAGGTTGCCCAAAGAAGTGGTGAATGCTCCATCCCTGGACAGGTTCAAGAACAGGTTGGAGAGAGCCTTGAGCAACAAGGGCTACTGTGAGGTGTCCCTGCCCATGGCAGGTGCATGGGAAATAGATGACATTGGGGTCCTTTTCAACCCTAACCATTCTATGATTTAAAGAAACAGTGTATCCCAACTTCTTGAAGCAGCAATAATGAAACTTGTAACCTATGGGAAATTAATTTTAGTCTTAACCGTAAAGTTTATTTTCAGCTGAATGCAATGTTGGTCCAATTGCTACTTGGTCAATAAGTGGATCAGAGGCTAAAATATTTGACTGAGAACAAGGTTTATACACTTCATTCTTTATTATTCCAGCTTTCATTCCTCACCCCATTTCAGGAAGTTCACTTTTCTTTTTGAACTAATACCCACCATCCATTATCATTTGCACTACAGGAGATCATCGTTCACCCAGAAATGCAATTCTGCACCAGGGATTGTTTGACAGTATCCACTTAGCTTTAATTTATCTACTACCACACACAGCTAAGGCTACTGAAAGCACCAACCACTGTTCAGCTTCTTTCCCTCAATGATAAATAAAGTACAAAGTGAGAATTCCTCAGGCTCCACATTTTATGCAATCAGGTTCTAGAAGCTCACGAACAAACAACTTCTTCTTAAAGAGAAAAAAAACAAAAAAAAGAAAAAAATTAAAGGTATTTAAGAAATTGAAGTAATTGACACATCTCTCTTCCCAAAAGCCATAATAAAAGCAAGTCTGGATTATGACAAAGGTAGCACAACACCAGGCAGAGGTCTTCCCTATTTTACCTAGTAGATGTGCACATTTACAAACTAAAATACTGGAAAACTGTGAATGAGAATATGGAAGACCTTTTTAAAAGTTTACTGTGCTTCTCAATTGTTAGTACCATTACCTTGTATGGGCATCTGAATCTACAACCTTTCCTAGCCCTCCCACTCCAAACCCTGCAAACACCCAGTCACACAAAGGAACTCAGGCATCTGGTACTATGTGGTATGTGCACAGGCTGCACAATCTCCAAGTGAAACGCTGTATGATACTGGACACAAACACTAGAGGCACCAAAATGCGTATTTGACCAAATCTGCAGAATGTGAAAATACCATGAAGCATCATAAACACAAATCAGAGACAAACAATCATTTAGGACGCCAAACAACTTCTCGAACACAGCCTTAAAAAAAATCCCCACAAAATAAATAATTCATATATCTAAATACCAAGAGATTAAAAGGCATTTTCCTCATATTTAAGGGAAGGCATCACAGGTGAGGAAAATAACACAAGGTGTCACAAATCAAAAAGCAGCTTTTTCACATAGGAGATAGTAGTATCATTTGATAGCATTTGAATATGCTCATTTCCTGAAAGCTCAAATACCACCACTTCCTGTTTTTGCATGTTCACCCACTTTTGACACTGCAAGGCACTCTCTAAGTTTACTGTACCATCCCCATCGCTGTAAAAGACCTTGGGTTCTTTGTCTGGAAAACTTTCATAATGGAAGGAATCAGGTGTTTCCACGCCAGTACCATAAAGACAGTGTATGCGCACACCGGGTGGTGTCATCTGGTAGACCAAGGGTTCAGTGTCTTGTCTCATGAGCCAGCCATCTTCAAAATTGATGTCCCTGTAGAATTTCTGGTAATCTCTAAGAGTGTAGTTAGCTGTAGGCGTTCTTACAAAGACCTTATCTGGAAGCCATGTGTAGTTGTATGGGAGCATCCAATTTGTGGAAACTGCTGATCTCTGCTGGTCTCTGATCTTGAGTGAACTGATAACAGGTATTCTGTTGTTGTCACCTTAAAAAAAAAAAAAGTGGAATTATTACACACAGTGCAAAGCAGGAGTCTCAATCAGCAGCAATTACTACCACTCACAGTGATAACATGAAAGAAAGATCATTCCTTTTGCTTAGCAACAGTTCGTAAAGTTTTTCTTTCTTTATTTAATCTTGCTAATTAACTTCTGTAAACTACCTAATAACTTTAAAATGTAAATACAAATTGATGAACAACTGACAAACCAAGAACACCGCTGCCTTTCCAACATGTTCCTTGTGAAAGAAGCAAGAATTTCCTGCAGGAGCAAAGGAAGAAATCAGCTTTTATTAATCATTATTTATACCATTTGCTCTGCTGGAAATCTGTTTTACAGTTATGTCAGTATCTAGATGAGGTTGTTGCTGAAAGAACAGATAAATACTACTACACATACACATTTAAGAACTCAAGAAGAGATTTTGTGGGCTTAAAAAAATATTTAAAATTTTACATGTTCAAAACAAGCAGAGCAGCAGTATTTCATTCAGAATAGCTATAAAAATTACTATATGATTTATTTACCATTTGACATAATGTTTTACCAGTTTATGTTTTCCCTTTGTAATGAAAGCTATCAGAACATGCCTACAACTGAGAGAAAATGGCAGACTGTTAATAGGTACCTAAAAAAATTAACCATCATACAAGGCAACAGAAGCAAAGCAAGTGTAACCGTCTCTGCTTATGTTATCAAATAAGAATGCTGCACTCTGTAACCTATTCAGTCTCTGGACACAGTAATTAAGCAAAAAGATATGTTGGAGCTTGCTGGCTTCTGGTGGGAACCATGCAAAACTGCCAGTATCAGCATCTTCCCTTCCAGTAAGCATTTCAAGACTGCTGAAATAATTGTGTTGCTCAGAACAAACCTAGAGAGATAGAACTTACTATCAATACAGGTCTTCAATTTTCAGATACCCAAACCCCCACACTATTGTAACATTTTACCAAGTTTAGACTTACTGTTCTCACAGAACTTAGTGTTTGACCAAAACATCTCAAGAATTTTTTTTGAGGTATCAAATCCATTGTTTTCTTAGCAGTATGTTACAGAGATGGCTCTAACACATGACTACATTATAATTTATATGCACCTTTCTTCATATTTAAACTACTGTTCTTCCATCTCCACAAAACTAGAAGCTGCTTAATAAATGGCAGATATAGCCATTACTAGAAACTAATATATATTATTGTAAATTAAAAAAAAAAAGAAAGAGTCCCAAGATCAGTTTGTTTTCATGGTGACCATCTCATCCGATCTATTTTCCATAATCACAACGGCTAGCACGCTTCAATTCTTTCGTCAGCTGAACTTTGAATTAGCCTTTATTTGGTTTCGGTGGTTTCAACACATAGTGATCCAGGTCAGCCATACCATAAAAACTGAAACACTGAAACCAAAACCGCTATTTCTTTAACAGCCCTGAAGTAGTTTTCAGTTTCATAAGGTGGCACTGTTGCTTTAGCACGGAAACATAAACCACAGTCTTTAATGCCACCTTGAGGAAGACTATATGGAAACACTGACTAGCATTAACTCTG
Source organism: Psilopsiagon aurifrons (assembly GCA_025447955.1). Lineage (NCBI taxonomy): Eukaryota > Metazoa > Chordata > Aves > Psittaciformes > Psittacidae > Psilopsiagon > Psilopsiagon aurifrons. Next base: position 23,472 of record JAOEHY010023176.1, on the reverse strand, counting down.
AAATAGATAAAAAGGGGACTCCAAAGAGCACAGCAAGAATCACAAAAGTCCTGAAACGTGTTTCATATTACTGTGTGGTATAAATACTTAACTATGCATACTCACCACTAAGTTACTGAACACAACTTGGCAGTTTTCAGCAAAGAAAGCCTGAGTTTTGAATTGAACAGTGAAAAGGACATGTACAAAATTTATTTCCAGTAGAATAACCAAACACAGAACCTGACTGTTCCAGCCTTCTTTCACAGAACTGTCATGAAGTGCTTATGAAATCCTTTACTTTTCTCTGAAGTACAGAAGTACTGTATGGACAAGACCACACTCAAGTCAGCAGGCACAACACTCATTGACATTATAGTGAACAAAACATTAGGTCTATGGAAGACCCTGCTAGCATCACAAGTTGACAAAAAAAACCCCTAATGAACTGCCACAGTAAACTTTGTGTCTTAGCTCACAGCAGTGGGAACAACATCCTCACTTTATTGGCACTGGCTTTGTAATGATTGTGTTGATCTTCCAAAGTGCATGAGTAAGTAGCAGAAAGTATCACATACGATATAGAGAAAGTAATGCCACCTGCACACTGTTTACCACTTTGATAACACAACTGTGGATTTGACATGAAGTTCCTAGCCATAATCGTATTATAAATAGGCACAGGAGCAGAAAGAATGCATTCACAGCTTGCCTTGTCTTTCCTGCAGCAATGTAGTATTTTTCTTTAAAGAAACAGTTCTTCGGCATATAAACACCCTGATAAGGCCAATTTTAAAACTCCATGTAGTTTCCAACACATGTAATCCCAGTGTTAATGCCTGATGGTGGTGATTCACTACAGATATTTGAGACAGAACTAACATATAAAATGTAAAAATGTATATTCACAGATACTGTATTCTGCCCATTTAACTTTCCTACATGATTCTTAATGATTCTCATTTTAGTAAAAATTTAACTATTCATTATACATTTGTACAACTAGTCACTTTGAATGAGATGCATCATTAAGGATAAAGGATGTGATACAAGGAAGTTTAATCCAATAGAGATCTGGGACTGTGGAATTTTACATAGTCATGTGTAATTTTATGAAAGTGACACTGCATTGCTCACTTCCTGCCCTTTCTGTAGCGCACAAACTTGTTAGATGAAGCCTGTGGGAAAAGGGAATTTTTACACTGCAACAGATTTTACAGTGTATAACTCAATTAAAACATTCAGTTCAAGTTCTCTAATTATTAAGTGAGCTGTGCACTACTATTCAGAATCAAATGCCTTTGCTAAGCAAAGCATTCTTTGATCTGTCCATGCATGGCTGGCACTTACTCTGTGTTCTGCATTTTGATGAAGTCCAGTTTTGGATGTCACCTTTGTTGAAGAACATAGTGATATCCAAAGCTAACAAGTCAGAAACAAAGTAAAAAAACCCAAGACAGAAAAATCATGTAGTATGTGCCAAGGCACATGAAATAATCATGGTATCACATGATGGAGTAAAATACTTTTTCAATCAGTCACTTGCAGCTATTTAGTGAAACGCATTATGCTGCTTTATTGAATTTTGTTTACACTTGGGTTTATCCAGTATGTTAAACACAAGATGTCAAAGATTCACTTTTCTTATCTGTAGAGTTGTAACTCTGGACACACATTTGTGCAGTGGGCACCACCTCACCACCATGTCTGCAAGTTTTCCTTAATGTTCACCAGAAGCAGCCACGTTATCTTTAATCAAAGGAAACTACTGAATGCTCTGGACTCCTTGTTAGCTTTGTAATACTGAACAGAGAGCAATCAGGCTGGAGGCAGAAGTGACAGAAGTAGAAGAGACTGCACCAAACAGCAGATGACAGTGATCTGCAGAAAAGGGGTTAGGAGCAGCCAAGAAGGGACGCAGCTCCCAGTTAAGGGACGCAAAAAAATTCAGCCCGCTTCCATGAACATACAAAATGACAATCTGGTCACAGGGATTGCAACATCAAGATGCCACCACTTATGAAAAAAAATATTTTTAACTTTATATTATCTTAAACTCTCATCCTCTAGTCTTAAGAGGTAACAGTCTAGTTAGTACCCTGTACTACCAACAACATACATTGCAAACTCTCAATTACCTACCTGAAGCCAGTACACGGAGAGTTTTAGCCACTCCTCCCCATGGAGCGCCTAATGACACATAATCCTTTATGTACTTGTCTTTCCAATCTTGAGTCTGATTGTTGAGGAAGTAGAGGGTGTACATATTACCCATACTGTGGGCAATTAAGACAACCGGACTTCCATACTGCTCATACATTAACTCTATCATCTTACGAAGAGCCACAAAATAGTCTCTGTTCTCATCTAAAATAAACATATATGGGTTACACAGGTGTAATAGTAAACTGTGAATGCTTAACTTAAACAAACAAAAAAAAAACAACCTTTAACAAATTGCGCTTTTGATGAAAAGATGTGCAAATTCCACTGCCTCTGGAATTAATAATGCAGAGCTTCGAAATCCCAGTGGAACAAGTGGGCGTTTTGTGGGGAAGCATTTTGCTGGTGTGGGGTTTTTTGCTGTTGATTTGTTTTTTTTAAGCAAGTCTTAACTAGCAAGTTAGGCAAACTGTTTAAAGCAAAAAAGAAACTACACCACAGAGCTTGTATCTGGGTCCAGGGACATGCAGGCCCCAAGAACTAGTCAAAATTAAGTATAATTGTAAAGGTAGGAGACGAGAAGAGACAGCGGTATTTGCTGGCTGTGAGAGTCAAAGATGTGTTCAAGTAACAATGTTACTTACTTGGTGCCTTTCGCCAGTCATAAGGCGCTCCCCTTACGTCTTCATCACGCTTATAGCCCCAGTCTACTAAACTCTGCACCAGCATATAAAAGTAACTGCCTGTAGACAGAAGACAGAAGCACAACAGTGAAAAGATTAGCATTAGAAGCAGCTGCCAGACACTACTCCACAACAAAGTTCTGGAGGCATTATATCCGATGCCATATATACAGACATTAAAACTGTAGCCTTTGGCAATCTAGAAAGCTGTATATCAAACAAAACAAGTTGTGCTCACTATCCCCCGAAAGTGAGAGAATATCATTATCAAAACTTCTTACTAGTTGGCTGATCAATAAAATGTGGCAGAAAAATGTGGTATACATAAAATGGATAAATTTTCTTCAGCAGAAATGTCTTACCCTTGAACTGTAAAGAACACATCATGGAAATTACTATGTTAAGAGTCCTAGCTTTTGCTAACTGCAGATTAACTTCAGGTAGAGTAGCTAATACCTTCATAAAGATTTGCCAACATCTACTCCTGGAAGCAAATGCTTACAGCATACCCCCAAGGCAAAGTTATGGCAACTACAGGAAGAATGTTTTCCTACCTTTCAGGTACTGGGCTAAGACTTAAGCGACTGAACATAATGCTTTATTAGGAAAGAAGGGAAACATCTGCAGACTGGCTCATATTAGATATTGGAAGATGTTACATACTGCAAGCTTGGGCACATAGGATTTAAGTATTATCACAATTAAATGCATCTAGTAACAGTTTAAAAAATTAAGAGTCAAAACATCCTGTTGATCACACTCATAATTAAGGTTTGAGCAGAACCTCACTTGTTAGTCTTGAATGCTTATCACATAATTCCTGAAGTGAACAGAGACAATTTTAAACATGGGCCTATGCTAGTTAAGAGAGTCATCTACTGAAGGTCAGTAAGCACATTACTACCCCTTTGGAGACTGCTTCCTAAAGAAAAAGAAATCCATGAGGTATGTAAAGCTCAGTGCATTACCAATTTAAATTACTCTTCAGCCACAGCTAACAACTCACAAAAGCTAATGAGATTCAGCAATTTCCAAAAGACAATTTCTGTAAAAACACTACACGGAAATAAAAAAAAAAAAAAAAAAAAAAATCCCTGCAAACCCGTTACTGCAAAAACTTTCTGCACAAATGTAATTATGGAATTATTCTGACACTGACAAAAGACAGGCAACTACAGAACATGGTACTAGATCTCCCAAGCCTATTAACTCATTCCTAAAGCCAAAAAGTATCTTATTCAGAACCAACCTTAAATGAAGTAGTTATATTTTGGTTTTGTTTGTTAAGCTTCAGTCACAGCATTTTTCACTTGACCTATCTCATTTTCCAAAGCTGTCTATTTTCAAAGTACCTATCTGAGTTTCATCCAGAGAACTTCAATTTGGCACAAGAATAAATAACATGGAATCTTATTGTCTCAATCTATCAGGCCAAACAATAAACAAAATGATATAATGCAATGAAAACTCTTAAAAGCAGAGCGAGACATATGCTACCCTACCACCAAAAAACCACCAGTTTTTCTACTTCTAAACAGAACTGTAATTTGAAATCACTTATCAGTAGCTTGTAGACACACTAGAAAAATCCTACAAGTGATACAGCACTTCAGACACAGCTTGTACATACCAACACTTCTTTTACTTGGGTCAAGGAACTCCAAAGAAAATGTCTGCCCAAAACCTGGGACCCTGATATCCACCCCATCTGGTGGTTCTGTAATCTTACTTGTTCGATTGTATACCAGCCTGGAGAGAGAGGAAACACACGAAACATGTCATATTACCACATGACAACTCTCAGCTACATTGGGTCTTACATTCTGAGAGCTGTAACAAGAACTTTAAGTGCTATTACCAGGAAGAAATAAAAAGAAAAACCACAAACAGGTAGACATTATAAGAGTACTCTAGCTCTAGATAAGAGGTTATACAATGCAAGCAGTTATTTTGATTAGTTTAGTACTTTATGTGCAGAATCTCAGACTTCTCTACAAAACCGAGTATGCAGAATTGTGGCTGACCTTCGGAATATAAGCTACTTTATACTGTTCTGTACAACTACACTTTGCATCAAGCCACATAATGGAGAAAACTTGTCAGAAAGGGAAAAATGTGACAGTAGAAGATAAAATACCTGTAAAATTAGATACCAGAAAAAATCTCCTAGATCGAAATAATTCACTGCTGTTTAACTAGAACACCCGTATCAGCATAAGGGAGTACTCTGTATTTCTTACAAGTAACAGTTGGTACCTGATGGAATGTTAGAATCTGAGCTGACACTCAAACCTGCACACATGAAAAATCTCTAGTCTGTAAGGCTTATAAGCAAGACTTAAAGCAGAGGTACAGCTACATAACAGCTCAATACATTCACGCAAAATACCATGTTTTTAAACTGCACAAGCTAAGTTTTTCTTATTTATATGAGTTTTACAGGAACCTTAGAGAAGCAGACTGAATGACAGAATAGTGGGGAAGCATTAAGCTAGACAACTTTTTTAAAACCAAAATAATTCTGGAGAGACTTCCAGGCTGCCCTTAAAGAGCCTCATGCGTCTCAGCTGCCCATGAGACTGCCCTCTAATGACACACTGCCAGCACAAGTGCAAGCTTGCATTCCCCCTGCCTGTCCCTCTGAGCTGCCCAATGAACCTCCTTCCTCCTGCCTGATCAAAACATAAGTACTTATCAAAACAGCAGAAACCTTTCTGCTTTAGATAAGCCTGCAGAGGCATCTGATAAGTGCTCAAACCAGCACCAGTTAATTAGCAGGAGAGAAAGTGGCAGAGACCACTCTGGTTTTCATCAGTGAACAGCTACCTTAGATGCAACAGAGCTGTATCTTCTAATGCATCCCATCACTCCACCTAGCAGAATTCCAAGCAATTTTTTTCACTGGTCTTGAATCAGACAAGGAAGTTTCACACAGCCATTCTATACAAAGCCTGTCAGTCTAAGGAAAGCAGATAACTGCTAAGAGCAACATTTCTGGTCTTACCTGATATTATCAATCCAGCAGTCAATGATGACAGGAAGAAGCAATTCTAAATTCAGCCACAGTGTAAAATAACTGTCTGTCTTCTTAGAGCAGAGATAGTGCACTACTGATGGTTTATCTAACTTTGCTTCCAACTGATTGCCCAAGTCTCCCGGAACTGAAAGACAGAAAAACGAGACAATTTTTAAGTGCATAACATTTTACATTATAATATATACATCTTAATACTGTAGCCCTCACAGCATCATTGCCTTCAGAAATACCACAAAGCTTCAAAACTGGATAAAAAAGAAAAACATATTATATAAAAACAATATACTGCATGCACATTTTCCATAAATTAAAAATATTTCGCTTTTCAAAAAATCTGTAGCTGAGGAACTACCACATAGAATAATTCTGGAGCAACAGCTGTAACTTCAAAGAGCAAACTATGTAGTATCAGGTCATGTTAGGCCATGGGTATGAAAACAGCTGGTCTCAGATGTTATCAAAGTTATCTGTGTTTTAAAGTGCAAACTCAGTCTTTCTGAAAGACTTTTTTCTTCAGAGTTTTGCAACTGCACATGCAACTCCTTCTGTTCTCTTTAAACAGCTGCCTATAAACTATCAATCTGATGTTAAAAAAAGTCAAAAGTGAGAGAGATCAGCTCCGTTTTTTATTTTTAGTTCTTCAGCTCCAACTGTGCATGTGCTACACAAGATTTATTTGGCTAGCATTTAACCCAAATACATAGTTTCATATCTTTTCAATTCAGGTTTGAATGTAACACTAGTTTCAGGCTTCACTTTTTTTTTTTTTTTTTAATACTTTACGTTAGTAATACTTGGAGGGAAGGATCTTGTTATCTGCACCTTCTCTGAAGTGCACTGCCTTACCGATGTACTAAATGCTCCTATTTCTTTGATATAGTTTTATTTTCTTTATTCATTTTAAAAACTAGATTAAGATAGGAATATCATTTCTGTATTAGAACTAAGCTTTAAAAATGCTCTTATTTCAGCAGCAAGTTTCTAGAGAAATTTCCTACATTCTGTGGTGGCTAATTTTTTCCCTCAAGAACCAAAAAGGCAAAGATACTTCAGTAACTGAAAAGGTTCTCTGTATTAGAAAAGATTCAGGAGTGAGGTACTTTTTAAGGATTCCCCCCACTCTTTTCAGCTCCACAACCCCCCGCCTTTTTGGGGTGTTCATCACTTCCTCCTATTTACTTGTCAATGTTTCATTTTGAAGTTTTTAATGCAGGCCTACCCACAGAGTTGCTTTTTTTCCCTACTTCAGTAAATTATTTAATCAAAAGAGTTGAAGTGCTATAGAACACTAATTCTTAGTAATGGTTTAAAGAAAGAGATCATATTTTTTAGTGGAACACTTAAATTAACTGGAAAGCCAGAGATGCTTTCAGAGAAATACTGCAGACCTGAAAAAGGATGGGACTTTAGAACATAGACCTGGACAACCACACTCTTGCAACTTGAACCACTGCAGGTTATGCCTCAACACAAAAGATACACCTCAAGATTCTCTTATTAACTACCCCTTCTTTCTCATTAGGTTTGTAGTGCTTTTATATCTGCAGTTTGAAGTGAAACGTTAAAAGACCCAGTAGCTGACCACAGTTTATTTTAGGTCATACTTCAAGGACTCTTGATATATTGGAAAGCATAGTAAGGGAGATTACAGTATTGCATCATATCCTAGAAAGAGTTTACTGCAGTTCAGTCTTGTAACCTCACAAAACACTGTTTAGTTATTGCTTATTGAATTATAAGCTAACAGCTTGCTCCACAGACTCATGCCTGAACTGTATCAGTGCTTTTAATTAGAAAAAGAACAGAATGTAATTCTATTTATATCAATCATTCACAACTAGCCAGTTTCAACAGCAAACCTGCCAAGGACAGAACAGGTTAATTTTGTCTTTAGTTTCAATGCAAAACAAAGTAGGAGAGTGACATTCTGTTCTATCCTGCAATCTCATTTCCTTGGGAAAAATAAAATTCTTACAGCAAAGACATCTTTCAAAAGACTTACACAAACATCTAGAGTATCAGATGTTTTAAGAACTTGCTGAGATTTCCAAACAGCAATCTAATAATCGTAAGCACTCCTACTTAGAGGGAAAGACCCACAACTGAAGAAGATTATCATCAAGATACATTTATCAAGAATAATGAAAGTAGAAAGCTGTACAGAGTCTTACTTGAACTTAATGGAGTGATCTTAATTGACTGCAAGTTTGATTTGGTTAAGACACCTTATTCTCAGGCTTCCTAAGGATATAGGCTTCTATTCAGAGCAGAAGATAAGAAACGTTACACATTAATTTTTACTCAAGGGCTGATCAAGAACAAATTGAAAAGAGATAATTTTATGTAATTCTAAACAAAAGATGAGGGGCAAGTTGCACCTGTGCCAAGATGCCATACTGGAGTTAAAATATGAAGTCTCATGTACAGGTGTGATGCCTTTGTTTATAAAGCATAAAGCAGGTCCAACAAAAAGCGACTTTTTTTTTTTTAGCAGTGAAACTGCTAATCACTGTAATTTACAACTTCTTTTCTAAAGTAAATTCAGAAAGCTGAAAAGGGCTCAGAATGAAGCTAGAGGGAACAAAATGCACATTTTGATTTTTCAGATTATGGAAAGAAACATGCAAGTTTCAGTTCTCACTCCACACAATTCAATAGTGTTAATGACTTACATTTTGGCTGGAGAACTACTTCATGGCTTTTTGATAAGTGACCGGTTAAAAAAGATCCTACTGAAGATTAATTCTGTAGGCTAAGGACATATCATTCTGAATTTTCTGTGATGTATTTGAAAGCAGTAGAAAAAACACACTTCCCTTTGCTTGTAGGCCCTACACAGAAAGCATCTGTGGACAGAGTAATCTGTAAGCAGTTTTTGTCCTCATCCTCTCACCTACCAGTATCTGTAGTTTCTAAGCCTTTTTGCTGGAAACATTATAGAAAGTTCTTACTTTCTAAAGCCTCCAGACTGATCCCATAAATGCACAAAATAAACAGGCAAGTGAAGCTCTGCAAAATACATCAGCACTAGTTAAAATTGGATGTCCAAGACAAGACCCCAAGCAGTACCCTTACTTCCCCAATTCACAGTTGTGCAATACACAAATTGACTTCTGAACTGCAACATTTAGACGCAAAATGAGATTTCATATTCAGCAGAAAAAACTGCTTCCAACACATTTGATGATCTCTCAGCTCTAGCATATTCTTTTTCTTCCCAAAGGCAGAAATCCCAGCAGAACTCATTCTAATACATCAATAAGCCCAATTCACTTCAAATATTATAGCATCCTTTGCTGGGCTGTTTTTCTGAACTAAAACTAGACAAAACTAGATCTCCTTCCAGGTTGTGTTCTTGTTTGATTAAACTTTATGGAAAGCACATTTACAAGTTTCATTTGAGAGTTTATTTAAAAGAGGTTACAGATTTTTCTGAGAACTACAATACCTAGCTTTAAGAATCATTGATACTCCTGCTTATCACTATCCTTAAGTCTTAACGACCATGCACAGTTCTCAGCTGAAGACAATAAGCAAATTGCACCCTTGAAAGTGACTGGCCTTAATAACACTCAGGAAATAAATAGAAAAGAACATTCAACAACAGCCACGAATAGGGTGATCTTAAATTTCATTTGGAAGGAAACAAAAATACTATCTACACAATCGCTAGGGAGAAGGGAAACTACAGTCTGTGTGAGCCAGAGGCCATCAATTGCTTTTTTACCACTTTTATTTTAAATGCAAACGCCTTTGGCTACGTATCAACTACCACAACTTTTTAACTGGTATAATTTTCTCGGGTATCTGTCATCTTTTGGGTCCTATAAATTAGCCTTCCTGTAGAATGAACCAAGTTTTCTGGAAGATTAATTTTAAACTCTGACCACAGTTCTCTAAGGAGAATGTCTCAAAGTAGCTCATAGACTCAGTAACAGACTGCTATGGAAAAGGCTTGCGTTTAAAATTAGGAACAAGAAAGCAAACAACGCCTCACATGATACTTCTACATACCTCAGATCACATGAGGCATAAACATTTAAATCACTCTTGACATCTAGCCAGCTGACCGTACAAACACACCTCAACTGGCAGTCAGCAGGAATTCAGACAAACCTCTTTTGCATGTAAATCAGTTATTAACAAACTTCACTTAGGTGTTTTTCTAGAAAACTTTAGCTAAGTACCTAACAAATTGTTTGCAGAAGATATCAGAACATTGATATAGTAAATGCATTGAGTCAGCTCTGAAAGGTTGAGAGTTCAGTGAATCCAGTGCTGATCTTATAAAGACAGGTTATCAGCTCTCAAAATTGATAAAACATGAGATAGCTGGTACATAGTGATTACTGATGGACGATATGAGAAAATGAAGGAGGAAAATCAGGCACAAAATAACTTATTATTGTGAGCATTAGAAGTGAAGAGTGTTGAATATTCAACCAGCTGATAAGAGAAGTGCAAAAATATTACGACTTGTGTAAACATGCAGACACAGAGAAGCACTTACACAGAACATGTAGAGCTCTATTTTTAATAGGTACTCTCAGTAGAGCAGAGGTATTCAGCAGGTTATCGAGGTTCTTAAAGGAGATTTTCCTGTATGAGTATACTGTTCTGGCTGAACAGGAAGCTTTTTCTTTTTTTTTTCCAATGCCTTAAGAAGCTCTTTTTCCCAAAAATCTCTTGAGAAGTGAACTCCAGGACAATAACCTTACATTTTAATGAGCATTGCATCTTTGGTATCAGGCCTTCAGGCAGGACTCTGGAAGTAAGGTTTTGACTTACACCTCATGTTTTTATTTCATTAGTACCACTACTATATGAATACCCTTTGATGCTTTCTTAGTTAAAGCTCAGAGAGAACTGAGACATCACAGTGCAGTATTTTGCTGTCAGTTACTACCCACGTTGGTTTAGTCCCTGGTCTTGCTTCCTTGGTATGTAGAGACACAATCTTTGGGAATAGTAGCTCCTGCTACTAAGGCACCATATGATGATGCACACACCATCTTAGAATACAACCTAATCCAAATGGACCAGTGCTTCTCTCCACATTCCTTATGCCAGCTCCTTTGTTAAGGTAGTTTAACCTCAAAATTAATTACTTCTTCCTCAGGTTGATTTTCTCATACTTTAGCAAGAACAGGATTCCACAAAGTGTTCAATAAGCAGTCACAGGGCAAGCTGGGGGAGCACTAATGAGCTATTAGATTGACTTAGCCATCTCACCAAACCACTTGAAGGGCTCTCAAAGTCCCAGATCTGCTGCCACCACAACTACAGCCACTAGCTGCAGCTCATCTGTTTTCAGATTTGAGATTCCTAGAAGCAGTATATTCAGTAGAACCTGAGGAACAGAACAGAGTCACCCTTGTATAAGTTAACTCCACATATTTACAAACTACTGCTTACTTCCTCTGCTGTCACTTGGGTAAGCACAGGCTGCAACTGCCAGTGGGGTCATTTAAAAAAAAATTGAGAGCAAGTTACCCTGGGTCTTGTGACCATCACTGCTCAAAAACATTTACAAAGTGATCACTATGTTGACAACATTCCTTTAAACAGCATTAATTCTTTCTTTATTCCTTAAGATCAGTGCCCAACCTGCCAGGTACAGAGTAAGACCAAACTTATTAACTCTACCTAACAGCTTTAACTTCGGAACAGACCAAGAGTGAATGCTTAAATCACAAGACCACATTTGCCACAAGATAAAAGGCTCGTCAGAAAACTGAACACATATGATGAATTAAGGGTATAGATGCCAGCCTGATAAATCAGGAGAATCAACTCTGTATCCCCCTCTTACAAGGGCTCCAAACCTACCATAGGGCTGTAGAGAGGCCTGTATACTGCAGTCTTATGCCCACCTTTCAACATCTTCTTGTATTTGTGAGCATTTCAGTGAGCTCTTTTTTTTTTTCTCCTCTCTCCCAAACACCTGTGTTCAGCCAGCACTTAGAATGCCTCCCTAAATGATTCTCCTAAACCCTTCTATCACCCTCCTCGCACTTATTCCTAAAAAGCTTATCTTAACATGTCACATACACAAGAAGGGTGAAGAAAAGGTCATGAAATGTTAATCAGAATCAAGATGGGAATCTTCCATACAGAACCAGTAAGTGATCAACAGTCACTCCTTCCTCTCCTTTATTTGTTCAGCCTTCACTGCCCATGCCATGTCTAACTGAAGCTAAGTTCTTAATGCAGGTGGTTTTAAGACAACAAACATTTCTATACATCCAAAAACAATGGTATTTTACAATGGGAAGTTACAGCTAATCACTCCCTAAGGGCACCTACTTTTTCAGACAGGGGTAGCCTATATATATATTCAGACCCATTCAATCCTCACTTTCTGGCAAGCTCAGAGTGGGGCAGTGGGAAACTTCAAGTTTTAAAACAGACACTAACTAGAATGGGAAGAGATGCAAGTTCTGTAGCATTCAAAGAAGATTCATTGTAATGGCAAGGAAGTCTGTGTTTTAAAGCTGTCACTGATGAGCATGTGCTCAGGCAGGCAGTGTTTACCAGAAAGCTCTTAGGAGAACTAAATGTAGGTCAGCCTTGGTTTCTAAAAGAATCCTCAGGCAGCATACATACTTGCAGTAGATTCAAGAGTAGTAACTCCCTGCTTCTATAATCAGTACCCCTTTATCCCTGTTGCTTTTAAATCTTCTTTGATTCCTTCATCACTGGAGTTCAACAGCAGCTCAGCAACTATAAAACACTATCACCTTGTCATCAAGAAGCTTGCACTGGAATAAGCACCAAAGCTTATTGCTAAGACCCAGCACTACAGAGAGGGAAGATGGGATAAAAGATCACTTCTACCACCACAGGCAGAATGCACAGAACTTCTGTGCACACTTTTACTCCAGCCTGTCAGAACAGCCCTCTGCAGTTCCATCTCTACCTCTACATCCTCCCAGTTCAGCTGCCTGTTGAGGACTGTGAGTTTGTTCATGGTGGTCCCAAGACACGCAGGACCTTACCAAGTTCCCATTTAGCATTTACACTTTCAGGTCAGAAGTTTGTTAACAGTAAAAGCCAGCAATAGAGCCTGAATTATCACATATAAACTGAACAACATGCCACTGATTAACCTTTTCTCACTATTTTCCTCATGTTCCTACTTTTCTTCCCCCTTTATCAAAAAAGTTAAAGACACAGCATGGGGAATATGCGCATAAGACTGACTGCTGACATTAATATCACCAAATGCACTTAATGTATTGGACCCCTTAACATTTACAATTTAGGTAGGTGCTGTTAAAACATTTAAAATTTATTCACAATTTTTCTTATCAATTCATACAAACAGCATGTAACAAACAGTACATAGTAACCATTATTGAAATATATGTCTACATATTCATTACAAGTTATTTTGTCTTAATAGGTGAAACCACAGGCAAATAATAAATATCCATTTTGCATGCTGCGCAGTGAAATAGGTCTGTGATGTTTGTAAACGCTTGTGGCTTGGCTGCCAAAACACGCACTTGCTGCTCTTCCCACATCTCGTTCCAACACCCTTGACGGAAGGGTCGTACAGAGTAAAAAGTTGAGAGCCGAGGGTCTGCTTGCAGTTAAGGAGCTAAACAAGTGTATACGCGACCCTCATTTTCCCCGTACTCGCTGACAACCGAAGAAAACCCAACATTTGCCGCCCATTTGCCCCCGGTTCCCCGCCCCGGGTCCACGTTTCTCGCCGTTGAGGCCGCGGCGGAAGAGTTACGGAGAAGACGCTCCGAGCCCACCGGTGCCGGACCGCCGTACCCGCAGCGACGCGAGAGCTCCCTACGCGGACTCGCCCAGCGAAGCAGTCCGGGCAGCGGCGCTGCAGCCGGGCGGGCAGCGCACCCCACGGCCGTGCCCGCCGCGCTTTTCCCAGGCCTCCCACCGCCTCCCCACCACGGCGCGGCAGCTGGCACGGCGGCTGGGACCCGGTTCAGCGGCGCCACATCCACGCAACCGCCGCCCCCCTCGGCTCTTACCCAGCACTACGGGCGGCCCCGCGGGCCGGCGGCGAGTCAGGGACCCACCGCCGGGGCAGAGCAGCAGCAGGAGGAGGAGGAGGCTGAGGAAAGGGTTCCCTCCCGAGCGCGGGGGGAGCCTGGCGCCAGCCGGCGGGACCATCACCCCGGCGCATAACCCCGAGGCCGGGAGCCGGACACGGCGCTCCGTCGGAGATGCCGGAATACGGCCCCCCGGCCCGGCCCGGCCAGAAAACGGCCCTGTCCGCCCCCCCGGTAGACGGCCCCGCCCCGCAGGCGTCGCCAGCCGATTGCGGAGAATCCGAGCAGCTGAGTGGGGCGGGGGCCGGCGGTGGGAGTCAGTGTTCCCGTCAGCCGCCCCGCCGAGACCTGTGTGAATGTACCGTACCCCACCTTCTCCCAACTTCTGGAGTCCCCCGGCTGCCTCGGCCTCGGCGCAGCCCTTGAGGCAGAGAGGACAGGTAGGGCACCCTGCAGGCCGGCCCGGGGCCTCTGGTCCCGGCTGGCGTTCAGGGAGGGAGGCAGCGTGCTGAGGGACGAGAGCGTTTGCCCCGCATTGCTGCGCCTACAGCTGTGTGCCCGTGGTGACTTATCAAAATGAAGTAGGGGCGTTTGCTGCAAAACTCATGCATCTGAATCGGTAGCACATAAGGGCCGTGGTCAGAATGGCTTAAGGAAAAACAATGATACTTGGCAGAGCTGGGAAATGTGGTATTACACAGTCAGGGGCGTCTGATACAAAAGCTTATGGGCATAGCTGTACTTCAGCAGTGTCTGACTAATGTGACAGCTAATTGGTACAGAGTATCATTGAGGTCAGGAATTTGTCAATACTAAGAAAAAGTCATTAGACCTTTATACATGTTACAGGAAGAGGTAGACTTGTAATTACAGTAATTTAAAACCAGAAGGGATATAAGCCTTTGTACTGGGTACTAGGAGTTACGTGCTCAGCTGAAGTACATGTTGTTTGGTATGTGCCTGGTTTTGGAGGGGAGGAAGAATTAAACACTAAACAGAGAGGAAAGGGGCACTTGGAACGAGTGTCGTCACATACTGTGATCAGTCATGGTTGTGCTGATGGGCAAATACAAGTTTTCCTTGGTTCACTCTTGCATTGAACACAGACTGCGCTGGGTGTTGTCAATCCCTGCTATTTCTGATAGGGCTACTTTGCAACATGGGCACAGCTTCTGGCATCTCCCATCTACTATTTTTCAGAAGTATGCCTACCTTGAATGGTTAATACACTAGAATGAACATGATCACAAATGAAGGCCTGGGCATGAGAGATAAGTAGAAGACCACTCATTGACTTAGGAGCTCCTACCAGCTATACACACAGTAAGGTATAAAGTGAAAGCTGTTCTTGCCTCACCGAACAGAGTATTCAACAACATTTGTAATTCCTAGAGAAGGACATGTGAAAAAGATCTGTGCATGAGTGCAGAATCTGATAGAGCAGATACACAACCTATTGACAGGAATTTAGAAACATGATGGGAGTGGTTTGGCAATGACACGGAAGGAGGAGGAGGACACATCTTCCTCCTGAAATACTACATAGGAAGAAGATGCAACAAATTACACCAGGCAGCTAAGGCTACACCTAGACTTGCCTTTTTCAAGGCAGCTGCCACACCTTGTATACTTACAATTAGTGGAAAAGTGTTGACATCCACTAGACCCAAAGGGCTGCCCCAAAGACAGGTGCTTAGTCACCACACAAGTGTTGGCTTGAAATGATCTCCTACTGAAACAAACCACAGGCTGTGCAAGTATGACTGAATAAAAGTGATTGCAACATTGATCCTGGTGTACGAATTAACTATTACAAAATGCAGCAAAAGACCTTATGGAAGGGTAGAACTATATTTAAAGAAATCAGATTTCAGTCACAGTCATTCTCTGATACCCCTGTACTTTAAAGCCTCAAAATCCCCTTGTCCAAAGGCCAGGATCACTTCTGCTATGATAAAAGATTCAAAGAATGACAACTGTCAAGTCCTAACTGCATCGCATGGGTCCGCCTGGGTAACATCGAAGCAGATTTTGGGCAGATTTTCTATGCCTTTTAGGAATGAATTATTATGATACAATGTTGGGTTTTTTTTTTGTTTCAGGCTTTTATTTCACCTTCCGTAAATCTTGGGCAGGTTCACTGCCTTTTGTCTTTGTTCCTCCTTTCAAAGTAATGTCTTTCTTCCAAGTTAGCTGACAGAAAGAGGAACGGCTTGAGTAACTTCCATCTTCCTGTACCAGAAGGCAGGCCTTCTGCTTATAGGTATTTCTGCTCTAGGGCTCTTGGAGCGCAGGCCTCTTTGTCTTGATGTAAGCATTTTTCAGTGTTTGCCAGTTTGACTGCTCTTCTTTGTATTCTTGATTATCACGTCTCTTTTGTAAGCATTGCCTTATTGGTCCTACTTAAGATATAACAAAGAGACATTTCCATACTCAGTTCAAACCAATCTTAATATTTCTTTTACTAGCCTCTCTGCTGTTTTGCCATCTGGAAATATCTTCACACTTCAAGAGAAGCTTTTTCATCTCTGCGCTTCTCCAGATAAGGCCTGCTAAGTGGGTAATTGCTATTCCTCCTGCTCTGCAAGTTCAGGCATTTTAGGTAACTGTCATTCAGGTGTATAAATCAAGTAGTGTAAGTTATTTCTTTTGTTGTCTCCTTTTGAGATCAAGACCATTCACATCCAAAACTAAAGTAAATTAAGCTTTTTTCATTCATAAGGTTGTTTAAATATGCACAGCAAATGTCTGTTTTCTTGCTGAGTGCCTGTTTCCACTTACACCAATAAACATCAGGAACCTTGACTCACTGAAGAGTTCTTTAGCATTGCTTTACAGCACATACCCTGCTATGAATACTGTCTATGTAATTTCTAAATGCTGTTTTGTCAGAAAGGCAATCCAGCTTTCTCCACAAGAATGACATGACAGCAAAGCAGCAATTCGAGAACATGACACTGTGTAGCCACACAACAATTCTTTCTACTAGTCATTTTCCAATGCAAATTCAGGAAATAACAGAACCAACTACAGGTCTGAACTACCAGGAAAATACCAGCAAGCTTATTATTACACAAAGTACATGCTATGTACTGCTTCCTCCACTTGTTTTATATCCAAAGCTGGCTAGAAATGAAAAAGGAAATTACAAAAGTTGAAACTGCCAATGAAAGCAGTACTACTCCTTTTTCACTTACATATGAAGTGAAAAAAATCATTATCCATACTCCAGAGGCCAGTTTGTTACCACTGTGGAGATTTCCTTAATATGCATAAAGAGCCTTCTAAAATAATACTATTCTTTGAGAAAAGCGCACCAAAAATACACTATTTCTAAACACCTGAAACTATAAGATCAGTAGTTTGATACTTGCTGGATTTGAACTAGCTGTTTCAGACTCTTGTTCGAGACTCCTTGGGTGCTTGCACTGCCACTTTGACAAAACCCGTGAATTGGGTATGAGTTTACACACTCTTCATTTAAAAGAAACAATCTTTTCCAGAAATCACTGTTTGCTTCAACATCTTTTATTTGGTTGAACAGAGTTCTCTGTTTGCTTCTGAACCTTGCCATTTAAGTAGTGTTTGTATTGGCTCAAGTATCCCCTAACATGATTGTGCTGAGCTGGACACACGAGTAGAAAACCAGCAAGTTTCAAAGAAAGGTGATAAGAACCCAAGCCTTGGCACAGCTCTATGGTGTAGGCAGAAGCCCATGTCAGCACTTTTCCCACTGTTACTGTGTTTCAGTCAGGAATTTGACAAGTTCAGAATATGCTAACACAATCATCAGCAGTCATACCTTTCAGAAACTTGCTATTTTGTCGTCACCACCTCACAGGACTTTACCAGTCATCCCTGTTTTTGCATTTGAATTTGCACCAGTAAAATTATCCCTGAGACCCAGAATCCAACCTTAATGAAAATGAAAACAGTGAAATACAAATACTTGCAGAAGCCTCTTAAGAAAGAAAGTAAAAGATTTAATAAGATGTTTATTATTATGTATACAAAAATAATATTTGGGTCAATTTGCAGTGATTTGTTTTAATCATCTTTCTTGTTACTGAGTGTATAGACAGTATCTGCTGCTCTTTTCATTTTTTCCTGGACGTGTCAATATGACACCTCCTCTTTAATTCCCCAGAATTCTCTTTGTCTTTGGAAAATTTTATAAACCAAACCTGTGACTTTTCTTTTCTTCCAAACCCCAAACATCACAGGCAAGCCCATGTTCAGCTTTAAATGAGCTATGTTCATATGCACAATTTTGAATTCATTCCCAAGGCAGGGAAGGAATTAATGGGTGAGATGTCCAGCCTCCCCAGGAATCTCCATAAACCTATGCATTGATAAAAAATAACAATTACAGAGGTGTAAGGAACTTAGGAGGACTGCAGTGATACATTTTTAGTTTGCCACAAGTAGTCCAATTCCATAAAGTTCAAATTCAAGCTAGTCCACTTGTTCAGTTTTAAGCTTTGTTACAGAATATAGATTTTTTTGAAGTAGATGGGATTTCCCCCACTCCCACCACCAGTAATTCTTCTGCCTGTACCACAAAGGTCTCCAGCGCTTCTTGACAGCAGATCTACCATTCTGAGTTTTCCTGCGTCAGTAGGAATCCTGGGGCCGTTGTTTGAGCATGACTTTCTATTGAAAAAGTAGCACTAGAATCGTGTAGCACAAATACGATCTTTCTTCACTGTCTACAGATCAGGATAATTGTTTAGTTTTTTTTTTGAACAACAAATGCCAGCTCTTGAAACTCAACTCAGGAGGCAAAAAGCCAGTTTAATCCCTTCCTCCTGAAGAATTGGTTAAGGCCCAGTTGAAGTCAGTCGTACCTGTACAATCTGTTTTGGCTTTAGTACAGTTGTGACTGACCTGTAATAACACTTACACGTGGCAGCTGACCTGAAAGGAGGACAGTCATGAACGTATGTTTTTCTTAAGAGCTGAGTGTGCATTGGAAGGAGGCTTTTTTTTGCCCCCCCTTTTTTTAAAAAAAAAAAAAATAGCAGCACAGGGTTATGTAATAGTATTTCTTCGGAGTAAAACTTTAAATGTAGAAGATTCTGTAAATATACCAGAGATTCAGTTCAACTTGTAGTCCAGTTTTGTTAAACTAGCCAGAGGAGGGTTCCACTTGTGGGCTGCTTGAGGAAGATACTGATTCTTACCTTTAGCAAAGGTGATATTTTTATTTTTTTTTTTAAATCCACTGTTGGACAGTTTAGCAGATGTTCTAAAAAGTCACTTGCTAAACAACACTTGTTAATGCTCCAGCTGTACTTCCATGTAAGCACAGCAGCCGAGTCCCAAAACTGACTCTGATGGGCTGAAGGAAGGCTATAAAAATACTTCCCTTCTATTCTCTTCTCCCTGCTTCCTCAGTACTTCACATTCACTTCAGTATTGTCCCTCACACTGCTCAGTGTGAGGAAATGCTCAGTTGCATTAGGACAGTAACCAAAACTCAGTGTCTTTCATACTAAATTTGGTTACAGTGCAGAACAAGGCCAGAAGGAAGGGAAGAGGGCAGTTGACTAGTGAGAGTATGGAAGTGCAGCCTGACAAGCATCAACCTAGAAGAGCAGAACCTAGCCATTTGCCAAGGTAGGATAGCCACAATTAACAGATCCTGGCATTGTCATCTCTCCTATCTTCAAAACTTTAATAGAGATCATATGACTCCTTTGGCTCATGTTTTGGTAAAGCGAATCAATTCATCCTTGTAAACCATCCACATAATAGAGCTTCATAGTAAATTATGAAGATCTAATAACTAACAAGCTGACTTGCTTAAAGAGAATTTTATTCAACTCTGGGAATGCAAAATTCTTTGTAAGAATGCTGGTACTTAAGGCATGGGGAGTTTTATTCAAGGGGGTTGGTATTCTGGGTTGGACCAGTGAAGAATTTTAAAATTTAAGCTAGGAATTAATAATAAAAGACCATTCAGGAAGATGGAAAGAGGAGATGCAATTTTGTGTAGGATGAATATATGAGGAAAAGAGTTGAAAATATAATCTGTGTTGTGATGAAAACTGAGTGGGTTGAACCCTCAGGGACAGCTTTAGTCTTGCACAAGTTACCGTAAATTACAACAACTTCCCAGCACATTGCTTGAGTGGTAGAACCTGACATTTTTTTGCTGTGCAGAGCAACTGTTTGCACCCTCTGAGGCAGAGAGCTAACAAGGGGGGTTTGACCTGCAGACAAGATAGTATTCAGGTGGAGAGAAGTTTTGGAGAAAAAGCAGAATTTGACATGCTGGTATTGTGAGGCTACCATGTCTGACAATACTGCCAGAGTGGTAAGGACACAGTGACATACTTGTCAAAGAAAGCAAAAGAAATTTTGTTTGTTGTGTGGCATGAGTCAAGCAGCAGCATTTCAAGATTCTAGCACACGTATGATGAAAAGGCAAGGAGATCACTAGTCTTCTGCTTAATAACCAGTTTCATTCAGTGTCACACCTGTTTGGTACCCCAGTTGGGCAGACTGTCAGGGAAGTTGCTGGGAAATACAGGGATTAAGAAACTTGCTAGCTCAAGGTTACCTGTGAAAAGACAAAAGGCTGCTACTGCTAGATCCAGCTGATCACTGTCAAGAGTGAATCCATTTATAGAAACACAAGTGTGTTCAGAAGAACTGAAACTGCTGCTAGATTGTTCCAACACAGAAGGATGGAAAAACGTCTGACAGACCATATTTGTTGAGAGATTGCAGTCAATAAAAAATCTGAGAGTTCCTCTTTACTGAGTGCATTTAAAAAAAGAACTAAGAGCAGTTCAACTGAATTTAAGGAATATGGAAATATTTTTTCCTCATTTTATAATTATGGCTCTTTGGATCTGAAACGTATTCTGTCCCACTAAAAGATGCATCTGTAAAGCAAATGGTCTTCTTGGATGTGGAGCTGTAATGTACATGGACCCCCTATTTGTTTTCTATCCTTTAAATTTAGATTATCCCATTAAAAATTAGATGTGAGTAGGAAAACTGACTACAGCCAACCAAGAAGAAAGACCCAGTCAGATCTGAGTTTTGACTGTTGGTGCACGTAAGAATAAAAGCCTTGTCTGCTGTTTGGCTGATAGCACTCTCTAAAGAAAGAGATAGATAGCCTACAAATGTATCTAAATTGTGTACAGACACTATCCCATCCACTTGGCACGTTAAGTTTGAAAGTATTGCTCGATCATTCCTGTAAAGGCATAGTTCCTTTCTAGGCTGAGGGACACATGCTGTTGGGAATGGTTAATGAGAAATAATGGCATGAGAAAATGCTTTAATCAGCAGCATTGTGAGTAGCATTATGTCAGGCTGTGTCAAACGTGTCAGTGCAAAAATATAATTACAGGAAAATTAAGGTTGGAAGGGACTTTTGAAGGCCATTATTCTAATCCTTTTGTTCAAATCATAGCTAGGATCAAACTTAAAACATTTATTCTGATAGCTCTATTGGGCAAATAATGTAAGGAAAATATAAAATGACAATTCTACTAAAATTCCACCATTTCATTAAACCCATTTATAGGATTAACACTGAGTGAAGAGAGTTTTGAACAGGGGGCAGTGAACTAACCTGTCATGTTTTAAACTGGAAAAATGGCAATTCAGAGTAATTTGTGGACATGTTAGAAAGGCACAACTTGCCAAACACTGGCTGGACATAGTACTTTGAGAAAATGGATTCAGTGGAACAATTTATTTTTTTTTTAATTTAGTATGCTATAAACGCCTTGAGATGATGAAAATATTGCTACCATGCTAAATTGCCAATATGTCACGAAACTAACACTATTAAGAGTTTCTTCATGGTATGGTGAAGATAATTTGGCAGCTGGAAGGGAATTTGCTCAGATTACAAGCTGAGGAAGTGGTAGGGAAGGGATACTGCTATCATGCGAAAAAACAATTTTCTGCTGAAAGCAAGAAATCTATGAGCTTTCACGTGGCAGATGAATTGGTCTCATATGATTTCCTGTTAAAGGATAGACCATCCTGAGACAATTTTCAACTCTTCTACTTGGACCTCGTCCTAGCATAACTTGTGAAAATAGTTTTGCTGTGTTTGCGGGCTACAAAGGTGCCTTGATTAGCTGGAGAAAAGAATTCTCTCAAAGCTTCTGTCTTACTCTATTTCCTCATTTTGGCAAGCTGATAGTGCTGATTTTTTCTGTTGTATTTACAGAAGATAACTCTTCTCAGATAACATAGAAAGGCTAATTTATAAAATTTAACATATGTTTAAATGTCTGTTTCAGTTCTGGTTTTATGTGATTTACAGTGTCTTCTTGATATCTGTATAACCTTGTATAAAACATGGTATTGCAGGATGATAAGCAATGTCCTGGTAACAGGACCTAAGTTTAACCTAGTAAACCTCCTAAACTAGAAATTCAGCCTACTATTGTTCAAAACCTGATCTAGAGGACTAGAATTTGGGTAAGGCTTGTGACTGGATCTGTGATTTGTCATGGGGGAGGACCCCTAATAATGTGGCCAGCTGATTCTCAGCAGCAGTGCCTAGAAAGAACTTTAGCCATGTTTTCTTTAGTGTAGTCAGTCTGGTTTTCACCCAGTAACAGGCCTCAAAATGTGCCCAAAGCCAGCACTCTATCAGGATATATTGCACACCGCAAACATTTTGTTATGACAACATGAAGTACATTCAGCTACTGCAGAGGGGAACCAAGGCAGTAAAGGTATAGCAATAGTTTTATTAATATTGTTGTCAGATACCACACAACTTGGCCAGTCTGTGGCAACTCAAAGGGCAGGAAAACAGTCGTCATGAAAAAAGCAGTCATAGAGATGCTGTGTAGGGAAAAAGCAGATATTAAGAGATACCATTCAACACGATTGGACACTAAGTGCTTCTCACACAGGTGAGCATAACAAGACACAAAGACAGCAAGAAAAAAAATACACAGTTAAACCTGCCTTTCATACAATACCAAATAACAGCATATTTAAATGATACTTGACTTTTAATAGTGTATGCACAGAATAGGGCACACAGCAGGTGGATATAAAGCTTTATCAGACAGAGGGCAACCTGTGGTTTAAGGATTACAAGGTAATTGCATCACATGAGGATTTCTATGGTTGTGGAGCATCTGGAGTAAATGAAGGCAGAATGACACAGTGACCTTTGAAACATCTTCTAAATTCTGAAGCACAGACTGGGGCTGAGGTAAAAAAAAAAAAAAAGACAACCCTAATTATTATTTTTATGGCTCAAGTGTAAACTAAATTAATCCAAATTAAAAAAAAAATACATTTTTGGCAGCAGTTTAAGGATTGTCAGCCAAGCTGTTCTTTTTACACTGTAGCAGGGTGAAACAGACTTGAGACCTCCCTGTGATGTGGTTTCTTTTGCTCTCCCTGTGCAGCACACTGTAGTTTAACTGAACTGTTGAACTTCAGAGCTAGTCTGTTTTGATCTCAGAGAATCAGGTTGAGGGATGTGATCCTACTCCTCTACTCTGCTCTTGTGAGACCTCACTTGGAGTACTGTGTGCAGTTCTGGTGTCCTCAGCATAAAAAGGACATGGAACTGTTGGAACAAGTC
>JAOEHY010023175.1:0-20879 GCA_025447955.1 Psilopsiagon aurifrons | reverse complement strand
GAGGCGCTGGCACAGGGTGCCCAGAGAAGCTGTGGCTGCCCCATCCCTGCAGTGCTCAAGGCCAGGTTGGATGCAGGGGCTTGGAGCAACTGCTCTATGGAAGGTGTCCCTTCCCGTGGCAGGGGTTGGAGCTGGAGGAGCTTTGAGGTCCCTTCCAACCCAAACCTGGGATTCCAAGTGGACACTTAGGTGCTCTGGCTCATGAGCTGCCACACAGGCTGCTCCAGACACTTCCACTTCTACAGACCCACATCCTAACCCAGTTAAACCCCCCAGTCCTTCAGGAACAACTTTCCTTATCACTGAAATCAATATATTTTCCAGCAGCATGCTCCTGCCTTTCCATCATGGGTTACATCAGAGCCAACCACCCCCTGCTCACAGAGATGTCCTCTGGTGCTGCAGGATCCCCCCTTGCCACAGAGCCCAGCTGGGAGCAGGTACAAAATGACACCATCACTGCCAGCTCCCTGATTCAGCACCTCACTAATTACACCACTGACATACCTGAGATGCCTGCAGTGTGACCTGATCCCAATCAGAGAGGGCTGTACTCATTATCTGCCTCCCCAGCACAGCAGGGTCCTTTATCCCCAAACTCTGGACACGTATGAGCACTCAAAGGAGCAAAGCTAAACAGCTCCTGACCATGCACAAGGCCCACCAAGAGCCCACACTTGGCTTTAGAGGGGACATGTGCATTCCCCGTCATAATCTCTGTCATTGCAATGAGGTCGCTCCTAATAATCCCTTCCCTCCTTTATTAGAAATAGCCTTTGGCTGGAGCAAATCAGTAGTGAGAGGTGCTGTTCAGATGCTCTGCCCTATAAATGAAGCCAGACCTGCAGCTCACACTGCAGGACAACAGCTTGTACAAGACCTGGCAATGTAATGAAATGAGTCTTGTGCCTCTCACCTCCAAAGAGGCTAAAGCTGAAGGTTTTAAAAGAACAAAATGAGAGGAGCATCAGGGCTGCTTAATTGCAGTCATCTTCCCAGCAATACTTCAAAGGTCTGCACAGAAAAACATCTCCTTGCCCAATTAAAATCACAAAAAATGCTACTTTAAGGAGCAAAAGCACCAACTCATCTCTGGGATTGTTATCACAAGCTTCCACGGAGGCAAAGGGGCCATGGGACAGCATAGAAGCATCAAAAGATAGGATTCTGGTTATGCAAAGCCATCTTAATTCTGATCAGAGGGACAGTCACCTGTAATAAAGGATGATTTCTAGGACCATACACTCATCACAGACACATACCTGCAGCACACCATTCCGAAAGAGCTCAGAAAATGAGGTCATATAGAAGAGACACGATGCCACCAGGACCCCACCTCGACTGCTCCAAAAGGCTACACCACATTAGGGAAGCAGGGTTAAAAAACACCTCCAGGGTTAATCTTTCTCCAGATTCTTTCCCTTACACACACAGTTTTTGCATGGGATGGTCTGCAGAGAACATTTCTGCGGAGTTCTGAGATACAGGCAATTTTTTGGAGTTCAGCCTCGACTGAAGATAAGCCTGCTTCATTTTCAAAAGGTCTCTTCCAAAAGTGGAAACTTCAATTTAACATTCATTTCACCACTTTAAGCAAACCCAGCAGCGAGGCAATTGCTGACAAAAGTTCACTTGCCAAACCCAGGTCCCATTTCCCATAGACTTATAAATACCTGGATGCTCTCTCATCCCTGCAGCCCGTATTGCGGGAAACCTGCGCCTTCCTTCTCCCATCATGAGCCTTCCATCCTGATTTGCTGTTCACAAAACATAGAAAAGCCTTTTCAAGCCCGGTTAACTGCTGAACCCTCCAATATCCAAACACAGGGAAGTTTTTTGGCCTCATATACTTGACATAAATATTATACATCCTGTGTTTGGCTGGACAAACATTGTCACTCCGCTATCTATGCGGTAGTTACAGCAGCAATAGCCCTTCCATCAGAAAGGACACAATAGTCTGCAGCAAGATTGCCCGTTATCAGGGCTTTCAAATGCTTTTGAAACAAATTAAGGGCATTCCTGCACCAAAGCGGAATGAGATACAGCCAAGGTTTTAAACGGGCAGCAATAGAAAAGCACTCGTAGTCTACAGCTATTTAAAATCGTGACATTTAGCAGATGGGGAGTTCTCAGACAGGGTTCAAACACAACTTCAGGAGTAAAGCACAAGGTGAAGCAGCCAAACAGACCTCGAGACAAGTGCCATGTCATCTTCCTACCTGCTCAGTGCACCCAACAGAGAAGGAAAGGGTCAACGAGATTCCTCCTGCCCCTCAGCTGCCAGCCAATCCCTTGCTCTTCATTCAAAGCCCACAGGCAAACACATTTCTCCATCCAAGAATAGAGGACATGAGGCACCATCTTCCCTCTAGCACAGCCAGAAATGTGCTCTCCAGGCTCACCCTGCCCCACATCTTCTATCACACAGCTCAGCTGAGCCCCACCAGCCCTCAGCTGATGATGGCCTCAATTAGAATAGGGCACATGGAAGCCTTTCTGCTTTCCTGACCTTCCTCAAGCTCTGAGCCTCATAAAATTACTATTTCTATGTTTTCCTTGGAAAACAAGCAAGCAATTCCAAACAAATCCCTTCCTGGGGCTCCTGACGTGGGCTCATGCCCATCAGAAGGTCACCAACACAGGACAGCAGCAATCACAGCAAGTTCCCTTCCACCTGCTTCTCTAATTCCATTTTCCTCTTCACCATTGCTACAATCCTTCCATCTAAACATTTCATTGAAGGCTTCAACTCGTATTACAATCAAACCTAAAAAGCAAAAAGGGCTTAAATGCATTTGGTTGGGAACCAAGACGATTCCTATAAAAGCGGATTATGCTGACATGATGAATATATAAAATGAAACAGCAGATATTAAAGTTGGAGGATTGTTACTCGGATGCCTTCAGGCTCCTGGCTGCCCTACCCTCCTCCTCCCTCCTCTCCATCCCCTCCCACTCTGTTTTACTCAAGGCAGAGATAGCCTTTTCACCTCTGCCTTCTCCCAGGCAGCCTGCCAGGCTAGAAATATCCACTAGCTCCCCCCGACCTTATGCAATGTTTCAACATTCATCAGTTATTCTGGAGGTCGCAGCCCTGCTTTATCCGTCAAGGCATTTTACAAAGCCTGTTTTGTATTTAATTGGCTTGTTCTCACTAATCCACCATGATTATTGTATTTTTATTTCATTCCTGGAGGTCATTATTAATATAAGCCATTTTACTTATGGCAGTTCATCCCTGCATGGTTACCCAGGCAGGATAACCCCCATGGCTATTCCCATCCCCAGTTAAACAAACCCTGCTCGGGCTTCCTCTCCTCTCCGCTCCCCAGTGCTGTTCAGACCTTGGGACCAGCTGGAGACCTTTACTATAAGAACCAAATCCTCACTGTGATGGATGAGAAGCCTGTGAGTAATTTCCAATGCCTGGCTCCAGCTTCCTCCTGCCTTTTTCCTCTTTTCCTCACCACCTGCTTCATCCCAGCAGGACCTGCACCCCGCAGCCAGACTCCATCAGCTCACCTGCACAACTCATCGCCTTAATCTGTTGGCAAAGCTGGAGATCTGTTTAGTGATTACATTTCCTCTTTCAACAAGCTCAAAAACACATTCCCACTACGCACAAAAAGCCTGCACTGGCAACTGAATACTCTTCTTGTCAGCCCTAATCCTGCAGCCCCATTTCTCCTGCTCTTAGACCAGAGGCTATTCTGAGTTAATGTTCTCCCAAGGCACCAACCTCCGGTGAAGTGTTAGCTTATAGAGTCTTCAGTTCTAGCTACCATTTATGCTAATAAACCAAATATATGCAGAAAGTCATAAACAGAGAGCTCTCCCCAGTGCCCTTGCCAGCACAGGATTGCTCCCTGTGGAATAGATTACCATGCTCTGTGCAGACTAGCTCCAAAACGACTCTAGTAATGGGGCTTCCCCCATGCTCCCCAGGGGACTATTCTGCAGTCAAACAGGCCCTAACAGTTCTAAGGGTTTGGGTCTTTTGGTGGCAATATGGTAGGGATTTTATTCCAATCATTAGCTCAGTTTGCTTTTTTCCTCCCTATTCCCATCTCTTAACATGCTCCTTCCCTTCTACATCTCCTCCACTGCCCCCCCCCACAGTGCTCCCCAGGGCAACACACAAACACAGCTGCAGGTCATAAAAAGTAATAGAGAAGCTCAGAAGTTTAATAAGGAGGAGAAAAAACAATGACAAGCTGCCTCTGATCATCTCCTTTCCAAGGCCCTGCTTGTGAGGAACACAGCACTACACCTGCAGAGCATTCCTGGGGTGCCTGCTATGTGTGTCCATTGGGATATGGTATACATGAGGGATGGCAATGGATGGAAGAGGGCTTCAGGGAGCCTTGGTCTTAGGGTTGTCCATGGGGCCAACACGGTGGCCAGGCTGGGGGACTCTGCATCTCTGCCAGCACCAGCATGTGTCTCACATTCGATGGGAAAATGGGACTTGCAGTAAAGTGGGTTTGGCTGGTTTTAAGGTTTTACCCAAACTGCCTGGAAGAAGAACAAGAAGCCAGGTTTTGGGCATGCTCCTGGGATCAGCCACCTCAAAGACCACAGAGATGTGATAGGAACTGAGCTGCAATCACATTTCACCATTGAGCTATCAGAGCTAAGCCATTGTACCTGCTGCCCAAGGGTGGCCCTCAGCATCTGCCCAGCTTCAGCAGGCACCAACGCCAACATTTACACCTCCATATCTGACCCTCTGATTGGACTCCAGCTCTCCTGGGGAAGCCTGTGCCATGAGCTGGTATTGCACTTGCTGGCTCAGTGATGGCACTGGATTTACGCCAGTTAATGGCAGGAACAGTGAACGCAGCCAGGACGTTTGTAGTGGGTTTTGTCCTCCCACCAACCTTATACATAAACCTGGGCTTGGGCTTTTAAGAAGAGTAATTTAAGTTGATGTAATTATCATGTAACGCAGCACCAGGTCAGCAGGCTGCATCACCACACAAGGTCCAGGAGAGGAGATGGGGTGACGGGAACAAAGTCAGCCCTATTCAGCAGCCCCTAGTAACACTTTTAAGACAGACAGCTCCTGGTTCGGAAGCCCGCTGCACCATACCCACGTCCCTTCAGCTTTTCTAATCACAGGCTTTAGGGTCCCTAAATACATCAGCGAGTGGATATTGATTCACCTGCACTGCCTACAGATCATAACCTGACTCCACTGCAGCTTCAAGGAGCTCAGCACACGCACCACGTTCTTACAGCTGCTTTGATTGCAATTCAGTCTCTAGTACATTACCCTTATTTATAATGCCAGAGCTTCAGCAGGGCGCCTCAGGCACTCTCAAATTATTACAGGGCCCTTTTGACTTTCAATTCCTTTCCATTCAATTCCATTTTTATTTGCCAGCAGAGACTCCCATTGACCAGTGGTAGAACCCAACCACACACAGGTGGACAGTGCTGCTGCAGGGTAAGCCAGTCCTATAGGAAGGACACACAGGCAGCTCAACACAAAGGGCTGTCTCAGTTTGAATGAGAAATGCTAGGTCTGGGAGAGATGGTTTGCAGCCATCATTAAAACAAAGATGAAGGAAAGTGACCTTAAGCATTAGAGCCATGTATCCTGCAGAGATGAATCACAGCATCATCAGGGTTGGATGGGACCTCTGGAGATCATTCAGTGCAGCCCCCTGCCAAGGCAGGGCAGTTCACACAGGAACATGTCCATGGTGCAGTTGGGATGCCTCCCAAACAGAGACTCCACAACTCCGATGGGCAGCCTGTCCCAAGGCTCTGCTGCCCTCAACATAAAGAAGTTCTTCCTCATGTTGAGGTGACGCTTCTTGTGCTTTAGTTTACGGCCATTGCTCCTTGTCCTGTCCCTGGGCACCACTGGGATGAGCCTGGCACCATCCCGCTGGCACCCACCTTTGAGATACTGACCTGCATTGATGAGATCCCCTTTCAGGCTGCTCTTCTCCAGACTAACCATGCCCATCTCCTGCAATCTCTGCCCATCAGACAGATGCTCCAGATCCCTGAGCATCCTTGTGGCCTCCACTGACCCCTCTCCATCAGCTTCTTGTCTTTCTTGTTTGCAAGAGGGATGGGTGTGAACATGGTTTTGTTGAGCAGCCCCAGTCCCACCCCTCAGTTCAGACACTTCTGCTTTAGAAGTGCTTTGGGGTTCTACTGACGAGCTCCAGCTTCACCACTTCACTGGAGCCTCCTGGCTCACCCAAGAGAGACACGGGGTTTGCTTTTGAAAGAGCTCTTGAAGGTGCAAGGAAGAAGAAAGAGCTGACGGTCCGTGAGAGCTGTTGCTGTAGAGACATGAGGAATGATAGCATGAGGAAAGCTGCAGAAATCTGTTCTCCACTTACTCCAGATCCTCAAAATCCAACAACAGACAGACCTAATAAACGAGGAGGGAAAAGTCTCTCTGAAAGGCACAGCACCAGTTTTTGATGGTCCAACTACTAATCCCTGTTAAAGAAATCCATGTCCTTGAGAAGGAAGCTTTTCTGCAGGTAACGGGCACGCAACACGGCCAGCCCCAGCCGTTCACTGTTTTAAGGATGAATTAAATCACAGGTTTTCACAGAGACAGGAGGGATCTGCTGCACTGGGCCAGCATCCTGAGCCCTGCAAGGAGCTGGCCTGCTTGGGACATCTTTCCACTGCTGCCCCAGCCCAGCATGTGACTCCAGCATGTCCCCAAACCACTGCTTGGCTCCTGCAGGACCACCACAAGCACTAGAGGATCTATTCCCACCCCACATCCAGGGAAACCATCTTCAAAAGCCTTCACTATGCACTTGGGTGAGAAAAAAAGCCCTACTTAATCCTCAAGCCCAGGTTCAGCTCAACTGAGCCAAGGTGCTGGTGCCTTGAGTGCCATTGCCCGCTGCTGTACATCAGTGCCAGCACTGTGACACCAGAGCTTCACTTGGAGCCTGAACGGATCTGAAAGGCCTAATGACACAATTGGAGGTGACTGAGCCAGAGCTGCTGTGTGAGATAACCGCTCACTTGATTTCTTCATAGCAGATGAGAGCTTACGAGGGAGGCAGACGTGAAGGCAGGGGCAAGGCAGAGTACATCATCTGTAGTGATAGCACACGGTCCCTGAGTGCTGGCACACTGCGAAGGGACCAGGTGCGTTCTGCTGATAGTTTAACCCGAGTCCCACATTAAAAGAGAGGTGCTCAGCCAAGCCCAGCTTGTCTGCATCCCTCCTGCCTGCCTTCCCTTAACACAGGCATTTGCAGTGATGGTGATGCCTTTCCCCAGGACAGCCAACACCACCTCAAACACCGATTCTATGGAAGCAAAACAGTTCCAAGAGTCATCATGGCATTAGATAAGGCTTGGGCAAAGAGAAAACCATTTCATTTTGGGAAAACTGCCCCTACAGCCTCTTACCAGTGCAGTGACACGGCGGCTGCAACTTTCTCTTTTACTCTGATTTCTACAGGCATTGAGGGCTGGGAACAGAACAGGGTGGAGGTACAATGGGGTGTGCACCAAGGGGCAGGGGACCACTGTCACACCAACAGACAGACACACCAAGCGGTGGGGAACGCGCTTGTCTCCCCTGCAAGCTACAGCAGGAGCAGAAGGGCAATGTGACCTATTTGGGTGACCCGAAGAGCACTGCAATCCAGGCAGACTTCACAACAGAGCAGTGTTATGTTCATTTTAGAGCATCCACAGCAGTCGCTGGGGACTGAGTGAGTAGACTGTGCCAGCCACGAGGGGTGAGCATCGCTCCGAGCTTGATTCCAAGTAGCAAAGTGCTTTATAACCTCTCTGCATTTTCAAATGTCTCTCTTTGGAAAACATACCTCTTAAAATGATAACGTAGTGTGATTGCTCAGGGCACTGCTCAATGTGAAGTGATGTTTATAGAATGGTTCCTCCGTGGATCTCCCCTCCTGAGAAGCTCTTTGAGCACTGAGGGGTCGCAGCAGAAACTCCCTATGGACCATGATGATATGGGCAGAAGAAGAGGAGGAAGTGGGGAAGGAGAGAGGAGGTCTTGCTGCTTTCTAAAGAGACAAACACTAGGATGGTTCCACCTCTTGAGAGATGGATGTTCTTTCCCAAGGAGAAGGAACCAGCAGGGCAAAAGGGAGAAGCTGGATGGAAAAAAACAAGTAAGGGATAATGTGGGCTCTTCAGCCTACCTGGAGAACCAGGAGGGTGCATCAAAAGCCAAGTAGCCTGAAAATTCTGGGTATATCCTTGCCCAAAAAGGCAAAAATATCAGTTACCAGTAACGAACATTTGTTCCATGTGCACTGTGATGAGGCTTCTACACTAACAGGGTCCCTTCCCTTGCTGTCAAGGCAGACCTCCGTAGTGCTTAGAAAGGATTAAGGGTCTTCTTTCTTATCTAGGAGAGGTTTTGAGTGCTCGCTCCCTGGAAAGCCTCCAGAACTCCTTTGTACCCAAGGTACCACCCCAAGTACCCAGGTTCTGTCTTAGCTACTCACAAACCCCACAGTCAGCTTTTACTTCCAGAAATGAGTTCTTGCAACCTCACAGAATATTCACTTCTCTCCAAGAGTGTTACATCTTAATCCAGGAACCACCGTGCTCCTGGATTTATCTACCCCAGCACCCAGAGGGATGCCATCAGCCCAGGACACACCAACAGTTGGCCAGTGTCCTGGGTTCAGCAGGGTACCCCCAGGTTTCATAGAATGGTTTGGGTTGGAAAAGACCTTAAAGCTCACCCAGTTCCAACCCCTGCTATGGGCAGGGACACCTTCCACTAGAGCAGCTTGCTCCAAGCCTCGACCAACCTGGCCTTAAACACTGTAGGAAAGGAGAGAAGCACAGCAAGGGCTTTGCAAAAGCAACCTGCTGCTCCCCAAGGATGCCATCTTGGGGTACCAGACCCCCCTGAGCAGGACAGACAACCCAGGCAGCCTCAGCCCTGCACCATGAGGCTATGAGCCACCAGGTTGCCAGAAACAAATGAGTTCACTGAGACATAGCTGTGAAAATCCCCATCTCCCTCTGGACTGACTGGCACTGAAATGAACTGGACTCAAAGCAGCTGATCTGAGAGCACAGAGGAGTCACTGGAGGGCTTAGAAAGTGGCATTGTAAGATGAAGAGACATGAAAATCCAACCTGATGTAAGAAACCGAATTTATCAGGGCTTCTCAGAGCCTCTGGGAAAAACATTTCTCCCTCATTTAAAAGTGGGGAAGGCAAAAGAGAAGCAAATCAATTTGTCAGAGATCAGAAGTGGCAAAGTGGCAGAACCAAAGCAGCTCTGTCCTCGCAAGCACCACCACAAGCAGCATCCTTTTCCCAGCAGAGTGCTAGCTGTGCCTTGCAACAAGTGCTTCACATGCTGAAATAAGGGACCGATCCTGGGTCATCAGAACACCCTGATGCTGCCAGGGGTGGTGGCCAGGCTCGACAACACCCTGTTACCATGCAGGGGTGCCAGCCCTTGTGCAAGAGTCAGGGAAAAGCCTATGATGGTCCCTGGGTGTGATGCCATGTGGATGCCAGGCACAGCAGCCCCCTCCAGCTCTGGTGGAAGGATAAGCCCTCCAGTGCCACATCTCACCAACCAGCTTCAATGTCACTGCAGCTCTAACTCAGCTTGGAAGAACCTCTGACAACACACCATCAACTCATAGGGTCCCACTCCTTCCTCTGCCAGGTTGCCTAGTGTTCTCCACCAGTGGAAATGCCTCATGAGGCTCTTTCTGTCCCTCCTCCTTCCGACCCATCATTAACAACAGGCTACCATCCAATTCCAAGGCCTTCATCATTATATTCCCCTTCCCATCAAGTTCAGGTCAGACTTTTGAAAAGGGCCTGCAGGGGCAGGACAAGAGGAATGGCTTTAACTGCCAGAGGGGAGACTGAGAGGAGCTCTTGGGCAGAAGCTCTTCCCTGGGAGGGTGCTGAGGCGCTGGCACAGGGTGCCCAGAGAAGCTGTGGCTGCCCCATCCCTGCAGTGTTCAAGGCCGGGTTGGACACAGGGGCTCGGAGCAACTGCTCTATGGAAGGTGTCCCTGCCCGTGGCAGGGGCTGGAACTGGAGGAGCTTTAAAGTCCCTTCCAAAATAAACTAGTCTAGGATTCTATGAACCCTTGTCCCCATTAACACTGATGATAATCATCCCCACACCATTAGACCCAAAAGCAGCATGATTCCATGGTGGTACCCCCTATCAGAGTCTCAAGGAAAGCTCTATTGCCACTGCCCAAAAAGAATCACCTACACTGAGACAGAAGAGACATGGAGACACCCCTGATCTGCATAGACAAAGGTCATGGGAAAGAGGCAGAGGGGGATGAATCCTTGCAGCATCATTAGAGGCAAAGAAACAGTTTCTGCAAATAATTGATTTCTAAATTTATCCCCTAATTAAATAGGTTCCCTGGATGAATCTGCATGCAAGCTGCAAGGCGATGATTTAGCGCCTGGCTTCCTACGGGAACACATCAACACATGTTTGCAAATCGTCTCTCTCCCAGATTCGAAGGCAGGGTGATCATCTCCCCATGCCAGCACGCCCAGAGCAGACAGGGATGGGTCCCTCCTGCTGCCTGGAGCTTCCAGCAAGCAAAGCTCCCCTCTGACAGGTTTATCAGTGCTGCAGGCAGGGCAGAAGGATGCTTGCCAGCCGTCCCGTCACAGCTCCCTGTGCTCCAGCCCTCCATGGACCAGAGCAGAGCAGCCATCACGACCAGAGCATGCAGCTCCCACCCTGCCTAAGCAAGAGGCCAGCCCAAGGGGAATTTGGCAGGCAGCAGCTCCAAAAACATGGCAGAACTGGAAACGCCCTGCCTAAACTCTGCACGTAGCGATGGCAAGAATGAGAAACATTATCTCCAAAACATGCTACATCCTACATCAATTCCATGGCTGTTCCTGTCTAGTGGCTTTGACTTTTTCCTACAGACACCATCAGCTAATAAAACCTCAAGAGACAGATCTGGGGATAAAACCAGGCTACAAGCTCTGCTAAAATTAAACACATTTATCACCCTTGCGCGGAGAGCTCCTTTTGGAAACCAGAGAGCCCTGTTACTCTCAGACAAGCATCAAAGGACTCTGGACGCCAGAACTCCGCGTTAGGTTGAAAAGGCGATGGTGCTGAGCGGCCCCGCTGTGTTACAGCCCACACTAATTGAATACTGCTGCCCAGGATGGAAAGTGTGGGGCCCACAGCCTCTCCCTACACAGTGCTGGTGGCTCAAAGCTCTCCTCTCCCAATAAGAGAGGCACTCGCCTGCATTTACACACCATCTTCTGCCTGTCAGCAGCATCAACGCCTTTCATCTCCTCCTCTTTCCTCTGACAGCTTTCCACCCCCCAAGATCGTTCATGCTCCAAGCATATGGGTCCACCTTCCTTCAGGGCTTTGGTGTTGAGGCTTTGGGATCTACAGGCATAGATTATCCTTCCTGACGCCCCACACATTCAGGTTCCTGCTCCTGACGCATAATGCTTTCAAGGACAAGCTGTAAGTGCAGCCTGGAGATCCTTTTTGGTGCCCATCGCTACCACACTGGGGAGAAACAGAGGAGCATTCCATTCTACCCTTGGCTCTGTCACTCGTCTCAAAGAAATTCATCAGTTCAGATATTTATGGATCTGCTCAGCCCTGTTGGAGCTTCTGGAAAGCAAAGATGCAGCCTGCACATCCAACTTGCAGCGCACTGAAATGAAGCGAATAGAGAAGCTGCTCCATGAAGATCTAAAGGAGTTTTCTGAGGTTTTGAACCTTTTCCTGGTTTGTGGCAAAGAAAAAAGTCCATTTGGAAGTTTCCCCACGAGGGAGAGGAGAAAAAACCTCTCCATCTCTCCGTTCCAGAAACAGCAAACCAAAGGGTGAAAGACAAGTATCAGGCATAGCCCAGCCAAGACCATGGCCATTTGATGTCCTACAGCACACACCGGTCACATACTACCCACCCAGACACATAATCATCTTTGATTAAATGCCAAAAGAAGGGATTTTCTCCCCCTCTTGCCCCCCCCCCCAAAAAATGTTCAAAACTGGAGCATCTCCATGGTATTTTGGATCTCTCAGCACTTCAGGATGAAAACTGTCTTGTTAAGTGAGTTCTCAATCAAACAAATCACTACCACAGACGGAGCCTGGGCCCTAACCTACTTTTGAATCCAAAATAAAAAATCCATTAGGTGGCTAAATACTTTAGGAACTGCATCCCTTCATCTCCCTGCTTTGCTGCTCCGTTTGTAGCTGAGCATCCTCCTTTATTAATTGCCTCTGAGAGCCTCAGATCTCTTCTAAAGGAAAACAGTATTGTTCACAGGACAGGAAAGGGATGCAAGAAAGCTAATTAGTCCTCGTACACAGAAGTTTGCAATAGCCAGCATTCAAATGAAACCTGATTTTCAGATCACAGAGCTAAAATCGGCATGTTGCATCACTTTCTCTTCCAGAGGTGCCTTTTTTGCTCACCTTGAGCATTTTTAAAGGCAAAGAAAATACCTTTAGGTACCAAAAGCAAATTCATGATCGAGCTCTCCACCACTTACCAACTTGAGCGCATTAAAACTCCGTTAAAAGCAGAGCAAGATGAGTCCTTGAGGCCCTGTTCCCTAAGGATGTGTGCACATAAAGCAAGGAAAATGTGTGGTTATTAGAGTTTAGCTTTATTGTTTTCATAAAACACACTGAAGATTGTGTTTATGATTCTGGAGAAAATAAAACCCTCTCTTCAATTGTTAAAATAATGAACACGAGATACTCCAGTGACTTCTAAACAATCCAATGCTTTGGATTTGCACAGTGCCTTCCACTCGGGTTTCAGAACAGCCTGTACAAGAATGAAAATAAACCTGGATGGGTGGGGAATAAATCCATCATCTCACCTTAGAGCTAAAGGAAGCAGAATAGTTTTTAGAGTCATTGCATAAGGCTAAGTTACAGGGGTGGGAAGCTCAAAACTCATTGCAGAACTGCTTAAGAGCCAGTTTTGCTGGTTTTGAGTAACATCCCTGTTTCTGAACCATCAAATCCCATTTGAAATCCAGGCTTGAGCATGAGAATCACTTAAACACACTCAAAATCAAATAAAAAAGTAATATCTTAGCCATGTCTTTCTGGCCCTTGGCACAGGTTGCTCACAGAGACTTCTCCTACACAGTGTTCAGAGGGCTATTGCCTGCCCCACATCCCTGCCACTCTGGAATCCTTCTGCATCTAGCTGCAGGAAGACATCTGTATCCATCCCTGCATCTGTTAGGCACACAGCATTGCTCAAGGAACATAAGCTGTCTCTGTCACTTCTGCTCCTCTACCCGCAGCCTGGAGGAACCACAAACTAAACAGCTCTTTCCTCTCCTTTAAATATTACAAAGACTATATGAGATTATGTATTATTGAATGGAGCTGTCTGTTCAGTTCAGCACAGTGATGATGGAAAGGAAGCATGGACCACAGAGGGGCCATGTCCCCAGCACAGCAGCAGAGCAAAGAGCCAAGGTAACGACCAAGAGGGATCCTTACCCAACTGCTTAGTGTCCCTGCCCATCCATCAGAGCCTGACACCTGCCTGGCACCACTTGTGTGGTGGGGTTCGAATCCACCTTGGAAGTAGCCAAGGGAAATACATCTTCCCTGGCAGTGGCCTGGGAAGGGAGAGAAGTTCTTCAACCAGGTGACCCCCTCCATATCCATGCAGCCTTACTTGAAAACGTGGGTTGAACCTAGACCTGAAACCCTCTTGGCCATACCCAATGGCTGCCCCGGCTGGACTCACTTGGCAGAAGCAGGTCTTCAGAGCTCTAGCACAAGGAAAGACTGGGGACAGGGATGGAAAAAGCCAGTGAGGACAAGGATACTGAGAAGGTGGTGGCAGAGTGCAGCCTTCAGGTAGTTTGCAAGCGCCTTCTGGAAGGTATTACTGCCAGCACTAAACCAACCTATTAATATGAGCCTTTGGGGCTTGTAATAAAACCCAAGATGTTATTTTTTTCCACAGATCCAGGTTAGCCAGAAATGTCTGAAAATTAAAGGAGCAGCCTAAGAAAAGGTTTCTGTTCCATCCATCCCCTTATGTACTTTACTCACAAGCTCCTCAGAGACAGAGGTCACCTCAGTGGTGCCCCAGCTGCATTAACACCCATAGCATGCCAGAGTGCTTTCTGCTCCTCAGACCCATCTTGCTAACAGCTTCATTTCAAGAAACACGTAACGCTGAACTGAGACTTAACTGATTTCCAAGACACACTAGATTGGATGCACACAACCACATCTTCAAGTTGAGGCAGCACTGAGCATCCAAACTAACACAGTCTCTGTGCATCCAACACTATATCCCAAAATTGGTAAGAGTAGCTTCCAGGACAAGCTTCTTCTGTGGGCCTCTTGAAAAAGGACATAACTAAACCCAAAACATTACCCCCAAAAGATCTGAAGCTCTCCTACATAGAAAAAAGCTGAGAATCAAGTTGTTCCACAAGAGATTTGCCACTGTGGCTGCCCTTGATCATCCCATCACACACTATATTGCTACCTATACTCAAGGCTAAGATCCTCATTTAGACACCAGAAATGAAAACCATTGTTGTGAGCCCCACTAGGTCCAGTCCTGCCCTTTGCCTCCACAAAATGCAACTTATTCCCTGTTTGTGATGACTGTTGGCCTGATCATCACCTGGCTTGAGACTCCTGCCCACTCACTCCTATATTTACCCTCGATGTTAATGGAAAGAAATCTCGGGATCCATTTGAAATGAATTATACTCCAGTAATTGCAGCTGCTATAGGGCAGTATTAGGTCAAAATGCCCTTTTTGTGCTGTGTCTCAAACACTAGAGATGATGAATGGGCTCATTTCCAGCAGTGCTGGATGCTCGCAGCCCCAGGTGAAACCCATGCAAGCCGCAGATGTTCACCACCCCAATGCCACATCACCGGCGCCTGACAAGTGCTTCCTTCAATAAAGCATCCAAACTCACACTGTATAAACACAATTTGAGCTCACATTGTTTGCTACATGTTGTCATCATCCCCAGGTCCTCAGCACACAGCCTCCCTGCGCCCACCCCAAGGCTGCCCTCCCCAGGCTGCACTTGATTCCCTAAGAAATCTATGCTGTTCTCTCCCTAGGACCTTTCCAGCCCAAATCAGAGATTGTCTCCTCCCATTCTAACTCTGTGTTAATTATTAAGATAGGGTGGGATTGAAGAGATTAATTACCACTGTAAAGTTACTCTCCTGAAGACTGATAAGGAAAGTAATTAGGACGGACAAGCATGGATTAGAGAGCTCTAAATCTCTCTCTCTTGTCAAGACGATGATGCTGCCCAACCTCACAAATGACAAACAAGTCCATAGGCAAACATCAAGCTGTTGTGGAGACCAAACAACGGGCTACACCATTACACAGCACAGACCCTTCATCCTGCAGCACAAGGGGATCCCTTCCATAGTAGCTCCAGACTGGGATCAGCTTCCAAAACGTGACCCTAAGGATCAAAACACAGACACCTTGCTTTAAGCTGGGTGATAGCTCTTAATTGCACCCATGTTGCTCACCTTCTGTGCTGGCTTAACCTTGATTAGGTGCCATACAACCATCAAGCTGCTCTCATGCTCCTTCGTTCCCGACTCTTCTATCTCCTCCCCACCCAGTGAGCAAGGGGATGGGGAATAGTGGTTGCCACATAAACCCAATGCACCTTCCCTGTCAATGAGATGGTATGTTCCTTCGAATCAAAACACCCAACACTTTCTCTCCTGTAGACACCATGGCTTTGGCTTCTTTGCCTTCATCTAAGCCTCTTTACACCTCCCCAGATATCAGCCAAGACAAGGAGCACACTCAAGCAGTAGACAGACAATGAGAGCTGTTCCATTAGGCTGCCACAGGACACGCATCCCCATGACATGAGGGCAAAGCCGACGCTTCAGGGTGCCACAGCAGCATACAACTTCCCTGGGAACATAACTGCTTGAAGCAAAAGCCCAAGTCCTGGGAGATTCCAAGAGCATCAGCCCTGTGCGTATCTCCATCACCTTCCATCCCATGTCCATCAGCTTGTTTATCCATATGGGAGACATCTCATAGGTGAGATAAAGCAGTTGCATGCTGG
The DNA here is from genome assembly GCA_025447955.1 of Psilopsiagon aurifrons. Lineage (NCBI taxonomy): Eukaryota > Metazoa > Chordata > Aves > Psittaciformes > Psittacidae > Psilopsiagon > Psilopsiagon aurifrons. The sequence goes on along the minus strand of JAOEHY010023175.1, from coordinate 4,787 downwards.
CTGCAGACCCCAGCTCCCTGTGTTTGTGCAGTACACAGCAAAAGGGAGGGTCAAGCTTAGGCAGAGCTGCCAACACCACTAAATACATCATGCAATCATAGAATCAACCAGGTTGGAAAAGATCTTTAAGATCATCAAGTCCAACCCTTATCCCAGCACTGCCAAGGCAGCACTATGTCACTGAGGGCCTTGTATACATGGGTTGTGAAAGCTTCCAGGCATGGTGATTCCACCACCGCCCTGGGTGGTGGAACATGTCAGCACAGAGCACACGGACCATACTCTCTTCTAGCTGCAGCAGTACCGGCTCCAGGGTCACTTTCCTCCCGCAGCACGTCCCACACCCATTCCTCATGCATACACACAGATTATTTCCCTCTAACAATTTCAGGCACCCTGCACTAGAGCATTTATAACTAATACATATTCTAACGTTCCCGCTCACCTGAGACACTCGAAACTTTCCTGCCTCATTCGTCAGGTTTCTTTATTTTTACTTTTTTCTTAAACACCTTCTTCCCCTCAGGCCAGGCATATCAGTCCGGTTGATCCTAATTTCCATGGACTCGCTCAGTCATCTCAAGGTCATTTTGGGCCTTATTTTCTAGCTTCAAGTCTAGAGGATTTTGCAGGATTTGCAATTGAGGCTTCTGATTATCTGCTACATATTGAAATGAAAAGGAACCAGCTGAGGAGAGACAGTGATGAAGCACCCCATTGACACCCAGGTAATTAAAGAGAAGCAAACATGTTTGTTGGCTGAAACAAGGAGGGGGGGAATGATGCAAACCACTTTATTCTAGCAAGGAAGAGAGGAAGGAGTGAAGAAAAAGCAGCAGCTAATGGCTTTCCATGAGAAGTGCATTGCTTTGCTCAAGCCAAAACCTTCCTATGGTGTTTGCATTTTAGTGAGAAGGTTGTTGGGATGCCATGGGGAGACTTCAGTCACTTGTGATCAGGAAGACAGCAGAAGAAAGAAACCCACTAAATTGCAAAACACAACCTTTGTGATATGCGAGATGGGAAGATAAACACAGCCCCATTCTGAAGGGGGGGGGATATATATATATATATATAGGACATATATCTATAGAATCATAGAATAGTTAAGAGTAGGGAAGGACCTTAATATCATCCAGTCCAGCCCCCTGCCATGGGCACAGACACCTCACACTAAACCATGTCACCCAAGGTTCTGTCCAACCTGGCCTTGAACACCGCTGGGGATGGAGCATTTACCACTTCTTTGGACAACCTTATCCAGTGCCTCACCACCCTCACAGGATGTCCTAAGGGCTCAAAATCATTGAAGCCTGGTGGTTTGCCATGCGACAGCTCAATCTCCTCCTGCCCATCCTTAGCAATAAGGACCAGGACGTCATCCGCTGGTGTCTCCCAGTGTTAGCCCAGCACACATTCAGGACCACACGATGCTGGGGCTGCAGCGAGGGCCAACTTCCCTGGTGAACTTCAGGATTACCAAGGCAAGCCTTGTGCAGCCACGTTGATCCACACTCCAAATGTGTTTATTAGATGCTTTTAATACAGCAGTGGCAGGCAGAGAAATACAATCAAGCCCGAGTCACACATCTTCCCAGGTCTGCAGGGACCGCGGGTACAAGCCTGTTTTTGTTTCTTTCCCAGGGAAACAATCAAGATACAGGGCTCGCAGCTCAAATCAGGAGCACTCTCCAGGGGCAGGAGATGGTAATTAGTTTGTGTGCATTGGAGGCATTTTCCGATTCAAGCCCTGCATGGGGAGCCTGGCATGAACACTCAAGCTGCTGGGTAGCAGAGAGACCTGGTTCTGATAGGGAGTGCTGAGCAGGTACAGTCTTGGCCTCAAGCTCTCAAAAACTGACCCTGTCCCACCAATTATTTGCTATCTAAATAGCACTGTACACCAGAGTCTCTTTTCTCCCATGGGAAGCATCTTCCAGAGAGGAAAATAGCTTATTTTAGTCTCCTTAAAACAAAGCAAACCCTACTATAAGGGAGAGCTCAAAACAGTCTTCCAATACCAAAAGGGGGCCTACAAGAAACCTGGAGAGGAGCTTTTGATAATGGCCCGTAGGGGCAGGCCAAGGGGAATGGCTTTAACCTGCCCGAGGGGAGATTGTGATGAGCTCTTAGGCAGAAGTTCTTCCCCGTGAGGGTGCTGAGGCGTTGGCACAGGGTGCCCGGAGAAGCTGTGGCTGCCCCATCCCTGGCACACTAAGATGTAATCACCTGCACTGCTCCAGCTGCTCCAGCCAGGTCCTTGCGAGATGCTAAGGCTGTAAAAGTATAGCTGAAGTCAGGGTATTTTCCTGCTGACTGTGAAATCGGTGGGTTAGAAATCGAGAGGGATGTATTGCCACGTGCATTTGTCCAGGCAGATTGAACGTGAGGGCACAGCCAAGAGATTAAGTCATTTTTCTGAGATTAAGTCATTTTTCTGTTTGCTGAAAGCATTTGAGGGGGAAAAAGGAAAAAAAACCCACTCTTCAAATGTTTTGCTGTGAACTCGGTGCTTCATTTGACAATTAGTCCTGAAATAGCAAATGCTTGACACACAGCCAAAAAACACCCTAAATGTTAGAAAAATATCATTAAATCACTGCTGGGCCAAACCTATTTCAAAAGAGAAAATGTTTGAGTGAGAAAAACCCTGGTCTAGTGGAAGGGGTTGGAACTGGATGAGCTTTAAGGTCCCTGCCAACCCAAACCAGTCTGGGAATCCATAATCTGATCCCACCTCCTATGTGCTCTGTAACGGAGTTCACCGCTGCCACCCCTCCACCTTCCTACTGACAGGACTGAACTTGCCTTTTGCTAACAGACCTCCAGGCACTCCTGTCCTGCTTTTTTAAGGCAAAGCCACAGAATAACCCCAAACTAAGAGATATGATTCAACTCACATCAAACCCCAGGGCTGCGCTTCCCTTCCACCGCCCCAGCTTGGAGCAAGGGCTGCAGAAGCAGATGTACCAGGACGCAAGGAGTTCAAGAGGCTCCTTGTTTGGATGGAGCTCTGCTGCTGCTGCTGCGGAAGGAAGGAGCAGCAGGGAGATAAGCACTCGCTTCTGCACACGGTGCAGAGAAGGATTAGATACTTACAAATATTTTATCCTAGCTAAAGTAATTGCACCACTTGTTCTTATGAGTCAGAGCTATTTATTTTCATGCTTCAGGGCATCGGTTGATCACACCAGCTGAGGTCAGGCAGAAATTCCCATTGCTCCTGTAAGCCTTCTGCATATTGCACGGAAGTGCATCGGCACTACTTACTGCAGCCTGGCGCTTCCCTCATCCCGGCTCTCTTCAGTCAGCAGCGGGCACAGAGGACACACCAGCAGGAACAGCTTCTCCACCTTAACCCACAAAGTATGACATAGAAACAGTCACAGCTCTCACCAGCTTGACTTCTTAACAACTTCACCACGATCACCAGGGAATGCTTGAAGAATATAAGCAATACTGCCTATACAGAGCAATTCCTCTCCTGGGACACTATTCCAGCTCCCAACAGTGAGCTCTATAGAAGTTCTTCCCTGTGAGGGTGCTGAGGCGCTGGCACAGGGTGCCCAGAGAAGCTGTGGCTGCCCCATCCCTGCAGTGCTCAAGGCCAGGTTGGACACAGGGGCTTGGAGCAACTGCTCTATGGAAGGTGTCCCTGCCCCTGGCAGGGGTTGGAACTGGATGAGCTTTAAGGAAACCCAAAGCAGTCTGGGATTCTATGGTTCTCCTGGTGCAGAAGCATATTGCATGTTCCTGCACTGGATAGAGGATGCTGAGCCTTTTGGTACCCTTCAGCATCACCACACCCAGCTGTGTTCCATCCTCCAAGGAGCAAACAGGTAGAAACACAAGCAGGAAGAGCATCCAAATGAGAAGAGCTGGTATTAATCATCCAGGAGGTGAAAATGCAAACAACTCCTTTTGACCCTGAGCCAAACTGGGAGCACCAAAGCTCATTTTGACTCCACAGCCTCTGCCGGGAGCAGACAGGGATAACTGCTCATTGCTCTGGACTTATGGTTGCACTGCTCTAATTATGTCACCATCAAGCACCCTCCCAAAACCCCATACTTGGCCAACATGAATAAATGGATCCCAGGCAGCATGCACATTGAAGAGGCAGAGGAATGTAGGAAAACAGCCACAAGTTTTGGCCTAGGAAAAAAACACCTCCTCATCCTCCCTCCCAGTGCTAACGAACCAGCTCAGTAACCCAGAGGCATTTAATAATGGTCCTAGAAAGAAAAAACCCTTGGCCTCTGAGCACCGAGCATGAAATGAAGTGGCAGAGGCCACTGCTCACCAAATAAAAGGTTCCCTTCATATAAACAACAGGTCAGCTGCTCTTGGAGCAAAACACATCCATGTGCTGGTGGTCCCTTTGGCAGCAGGGACTGCAGGTGCTTCACAAAACCTGATAGAGCACACAGAGGCCTGGCTGAAGGGTATCTCATACCATGCATCCAGGATCGCTCCTCTATCCCCTTCCTTTCATCCTGCTCATCCCTGAACTTCATCCTATCCTCCCAAACAGCATCATTTTGCCTCCTCACCCCTGCTTGGATGCTCACCAGAAGCAGGTATCTTACGTTTTCTCATCTGTGCTTCACTGATCCCCATTAGCAATTACACTGCTGCGGCAGAAGCTCCAGAACTTTAATTATAAGACAATTTCTGTTCTAATCCCTGGTTTTGACTCACTCCTGCAGCAGCGGGGGGGGGGGGGGGGGGGGGGGGGGGGGGGGGGGGGGGGGGGGGGGGGGGGGGGGGGGGGGGGGGGGGGGGGG
>JAOEHY010023174.1:6811-22782 GCA_025447955.1 Psilopsiagon aurifrons | reverse complement strand
ACCCTCCCCTCAGCAGAGCAGTGCGGGCGCTCTCTGCACCCCGAGCTCTGCACCGCATTCTCCCCTCTCATCGGCTCTGTCTGGGTGCCTGCACTGACCACTGCCGGGGCAGCCGGAGCAGAGCTCTCAGACCAGGCCCTGGTCATGCAGCGAGTGCTCACCATCCCGCTCGCCTGCTCGCGAGAACTGCCGCACAAACTGCCTCAAACCCGCCCTGTTTGCCCTCCCTGTTTGCCGCGCTCCTGGTCGCTCGCTCTCCCTGGGGCAGGTTTGTACCCAGTCAGGGCTGGTGCCGCCTCCTGGCACCACCGCACCACCCCTGTGAGTCAGCTCCTCGTGTCCGCTGAGCTGCTGGCTCCTGGGCAAGCCCTGTCGAGGACTTAAGGCTCCCTCGGTGCCTGTTGCTGCTCCGAGTTGAAGCTCCGGCATGCCAAGCCTCCCCCCGATCACGCGCTGAAGGCATCCCCTCCTGAGCTGAAAGTTAATTTTCCCTGACTGGGAATTGAACCAGGATCCTAGCGGTGGGAGCACCAAATCCTAACCACTAGAATCCTCAGTTATGAATGATTTGCTCAGTTACGTAAATCTGCAGACTACAAATAGAAGGTTTTCCCACTGCTTTGGCTTGTAAAGTGAAGAATCAGAGAGAGTATCTATGTTTTTTGTCTCCAGGCAGGCAAAAATCATGTTTCTGTTGTCACCAAGGATTGGAGATACTTGGCTCCTTAGGGACACCTTAGGGTGTCCACTCCAGCTCCTCCAGTGTGGTTGTCTGGAGACTGTCTAATCTGTTACACCGGCACTGTCACTTTCTTCTGTGAAGACTTGCTCACAGGCAAATGATTTACGTTCTCACCTTCTCTCCAGCAGCTGGAGTTCATCATCTCTGCTATTTCATCCTCATTAGTATTACCTTTGGTTAACCTTGGAGATATAAATTTGATAAGGCTTCAGGAAGATGCTATGTCACAGATATGATAAAAACTTGGACAAAGCTTATCAGCTATTAAAAATATTAAGTCTTCCTCATGCTGCTTGCTAGTCTCTGTGCATAAAATTTGCCCAGAGCCTGGCCTCAGACTGGGAGAGATGATATTCTCTACTGACACCAGAGTCGGCCTGTTTCATCTCGTAACTGTGGCGCCTGCCAAGAATCCTTTATTCAGATGGGTATATTTCTCTTCCTTTTGATACCTCTGGGCTGTGTCTTCAGAAACTATAAAAGTAAAACGTGTCTCGATCCCCAGAAAAGGTTTAAAGGAGAGATTCATGAAGCACTGCTGTTGGCTTACCTTTATTTGTCACGCAAAGAAAAGTTAACTCAGTAGCAAGTTATTGCAGTGTGGGTCGTTGCTGAGCAGTAGAATGTGAGCCATGCACGGCTCTTCTTGTGAGCATCCCTCTGCTCTCCAGGTCCAGGAAGGACTGAAATATTGCTGGAACTGCCTTATTTTCTCTCCAAAAAACCGAGGGTGCCAGGTCAGCCCATGGTTCTCCTTTCTCTGGGTCCTCTGACAAGAGAAGCAGTCACTGGTCTCTGATACTGTTCATGGGTCTCTTGGCTTTTCCGCACTGTTCTCTTGAAGTTTAAACCTACACTTTCTTGGCAAAGCAACTGTTTTCAATGAAGATTATGCCTAGTATCTTTTTAGAATAATGAATGGACTAAACAGTGAGAGGTAATTTATGCAAGGGGATTGTTGTGTCAGTTTGAGGAAACAAAGGAAAGACTCAAGCGTGTTGCCTCTCAGACTAATAAATCTTTAGGTCTTTCCTGTCGTTGTCTTTAAGTGCATATTATGAATTAATTTTTACCTCTCTTAAAGAGGCTGTCTTTCAAAAATCTGCTCCTCTGTACCGATTCCAGGAAATGGGTGACTTATAATTCATAAGATCTTTGTATCCTATAAATACTAATTCTGTGTGATATAATGAGGTCCTGTCTGGTTATTTACATAAATCCCAGTTCTGCCTTTTGGCACCTCTATGCAGTAGTTTACATTAATGGTAATGTAAACCCTTCGCATCCATTCAAGACCTTAATATAGCCCTAGGTAGTATCACATCATTTCATGGTAAATTATTTCTGTCTTTTAAGGTACAGAGCAAATTGCAGGTAAATTATTAATAATAATGATACTTAGATCTTATCTTCAAAGGACTTTGCTAACATTAATTAATTCTTGCACTCCTCTGAGGTAGGTAGCTGCATTATCAGTTACATTCTTTACAAGAGGGGAAATTAAGACAAAGCAGGATGAGATATGCCTGTGGCTGCTGCTGGCTATGGGATGCAGAGTACCAGGTGGAGGCAGGCAGGCATCCAAGACCAGCTGAAATGCTTTGCCTCCAGCTGTTTGCTATCTTCTCCTCCTGCAGGTCATTGCCTCTGACTCAGACTGAATGACAGGGTGCAACAAGAGACCCTGCTCCAGCCCTTTCTTTATCAAGTGTGGTACCTTTAGTTACAGATACAAGTGAAGTGTGTTGTGGAAATGAATAAGAGTTTGTTGAATCTTGCTCTGAGAATGTTTGTCAGCGCTAGCAGAAAGAAAACAGCTGAGGCACTGCAGTTTTAAACCATTACAGTCAGACGTTTTGGAGGTTTCTTAACTGCAGGTTCAATTTCAAATATGGAAGTAGAATTCCAATTAAAAAAGGAAAAAAATGGACTTTCATAAAGAATCAATTTTGATTTTTTTTAATCTTTCCAATATTTCTTACCCAACTTTAGAAAAAAAATCTGAATTTTATATAGGTTTTTAAAATAATTTTATATAGTTAACACCACATAACATTCCCACAACTGTCAATATGTAACAGTAAGACAACAAGTTGCCATTGAAATATCCTGGTATTTGTCCACTTTCAATTATTAAGGGCAATTACACTGAGCTAATTAGAACGTCTTACCTCTTTTTGTGAATCAGATTGACTCCTGGTTTCACTGATATCCAACAGACTGCTTAATTGTGCTAAAATTAAAATGAGAACATTTCATCAGTGATGTCATGAAAGAATACATACACAAACCAGAAATATGAAAAATGCGTAGGAAAATACAGAGACAATATTACAATATTCATGTTTCAAACAGAAATTTTGAAATGGGATCCTAAATCCCTTTTTGTTTTACAAATGTTTTCTCCTGCAGGAATTCCACAGAACTTGATACAATTTTGCAAAAAAACAAAAATAAGCTTAAATATAAAGACTTTTTTCCTAATGAAGACTGAGAAATGTTATCTCGACTACAGAGAGCTGCCAGGATTCTGCTCGCACCTCTACAGCAAGCTTTGTTCCCCTTTGAAATTACGTGGTGCTGTATCACTTCCTCCTGTAATGAAGCCTCTCTTAAAAAGTCTCAAGAAAGGACATCTACACAGCAGTGCCCTTAGAGAATTATAATATGCCCACAACTCACAGATAATCTGCTGGTGGAGCTGGATTTATATCCCCAAAATTCCTCTGTCAGCAGGCACAGAATGAGAGCTGCTATGTTTTGCAGTCAGTAGTGCTGCCACATCTGTTGCCCTCTGTGGTTCAACCTGCTTAGATTCAGGCCATGGGCTGGAGATACCTAGCTTTGTCCTTTGGCAATGAAAGAAGCCTTGGACAACTTTGGTGGCTCAGTTAAGTGCCTCAAGTTGGGACAGCTTCACTGTAGTAGCTGTGCAACTCAAGCCTTTCAGCTCCTGGTTGTGACCATGGGTAGAATCTGGAAAGTCTCCCTGAACTAACAATAGAGGTGGTCCACTTGTGTAAAGGGCTCAGAAGAGTGTTCCAGACAGTCTAGTTGTTGATAGATATCTGCTAATTAGTCATGTTTCTGAGCAAACTCAGAGTAAATGGAGACGTTCCCACTGGAACACCAGTACCTTAAGGAATTAAGTAGTATTTTTTTTTTTCAGGTATTATTGCTTTGCTGAGTATGATCTGCTAGTTGTTCTAGCTCCAACTAGCTAGCACTGAGAGAAAGTATTGAGCACATGCCTAAATCCATCCCTCTCCAGGTCAGCCTTCAGTCCATGCCCAAAAAGTGAAGGAATATCCGTCTGGAAGGAGGCACAACAAGCAAAGCCAGCCTGGTAACAGTGAGACACCTGCAGTGTTCCTGGTCCAGACATCATCCCAGGGCTGAAGGCTGATCACTTTCAGCAGAGGAAATCCAGGGATCTGGGATCAGGCCAAGACACCTTCTGTCCCATCTACCTGTATCCCAGAAAAAAACTCATAGCACAACAGACAGAGCTGTGCCTGATTCCTCAGCAGTTATTCCAGTCCCTGTTTCACTGGAGTCTGGGCTGCAAGCAGTGAAGAGAATACAGCCCTGTTGTTATCCTAAGCATTTTTTTTTTCATTTTCTTTTTTACTCTTTAAGTGTTTATGCGCCAGGAGATCTTCCCATACTTTTTATTCCCTCATTATAAAAACAGAGCATGTGACTGTGTGCCTGCACATACACTCAGTGCCTATAACTACCACTGGGAAAGAGCCAGGAAGAAGAAAAGAGTCCCACAAATTTTTAGTTCCCTCCCACTCTCAAGCACACTTTAAAAAGTGTTTTTATATGCAGGATTTAGGACTGTTTAAAGCCATCAGATACAGACTGTCAAACAATGGTAGTGAAATTTTAGTTTCCCCATGTGCCCTGCTCAGGCCTCTGTTGCGGCAGTGGGAGGGCAGCTGCCTGCAAAAGGCACTTTATGTCTGTGTCTAATTAGGTGATTCAGATACCAAATCAACATAGTTTTGGTGTCACCATCTTTTGCAATGTTTAAGTTTAGTTTCATTACATACTTTTTGATGGTGACTACAGCTAATTACACCATTGTTATCTTCTTCCCCTTCCCAACAGTTTTTAAGTTAGGGAATATGTGTTTGCTTGGTGGTTGCACAAATGGGATGATTAAATGATGCTCCAAATACTGAAACTGGATTGTTAAGCTCTGGGCTTCTCATAAAAACAATAGCTGGAATGAAAATCGAGCTTGGTAACGTATAGTCCTGAATTTATTTTTGTTTCCCCAATAGCTTTAAGACTGTGTACAAAATCCATACCAAATCATATGTGGGTGCCAAGCTTCTTAGGAGTGTGACAGATCCCAGCCAAACAACCCCAAAGCCTGACTAGATGTCTACCTACTGACTCTAAGATTTCTATAGGGACAAATAAAGAAAGAAAGACATCCATCTATATTGAAGCTGAGGCTATGTAAAAAGCTTTATGAATCTGCATAGCTATCCCTAACAGTCACTTCAAATTTAGTGGCACCCGAGGTATTAAAAAACAGATTGGTACTTTGAGTTTCAAACAAGCCAGCAAAAGATAAATTGCTGAGATGTGAATCCATATAATCTCCATTTGATGCCCAGCATGTGGGCTGCTCTTGCATGGTACTGCAAAGAGAAATAGCAGTCACCAGAGAGAGAAAAGAGTAAAAGGCTCATGGTACAATGGAAAGAACTCATCTCCCCAAGCCATGCTTCAGCATCATGTTTATGTTTTGGGAGTCCATATGGGAACAAGTCTGCTTGGAATAGGCCCTATTCTTGATCAGCCCTGTAGCAGCTGCCCTAAAGAGCTGTTCCGTGTTGTCCATCCCATATTACAAGCCATGGTCAGAACTCTGATTTATCTCTCATTCCAAATACCAGTCCAGGCTTTAGTGCCCTCTGTCTTGCACAGGGCACATCATAAACCTCTTAGGTCAGACCTACTTCAGCAGATGCGGGTGTACAAGGGGAGGGCGAGGAAGGAGAAGGCAGCAAGGCCAGGCTTCCACCACACTTGGGCAAGATGCTCTGTACCACTTTGAAGCAGCTGAGACCAGCTTGAGCATGGTGTGTGGAGCCAAAGCCCAAGGTTCATGCCAAGGATAAAAATACAGTGTAAATATAACTATTCAGATCTGCTGAACATCTGGTTTGCTTGAGAAGTGCCAACAGTACTCCAGTGCACAGTGCACAAAATCTCTGAGCGCAAGTATTGGAAATAATTCAGGGGAATTAGCTGTGCTCATGCTGAAAATCAGGGAAAATTAGGTCAAGCTGAATGAGTGTCAAAGCCAGTATAGCCACTTCTGAACTATGCTATGCTGTGCTACATGGTGGTTTCAATGTTTTATTGACTTGACGAAGATGCAGCATCATGCTAGCAACCCACCAAGCCTAGAAAGGGCAAGGTGGCAAAGAATGAAACTCCTCAAAGGCACCTTAGGAATAGTCCTTTTCCAGTGTGTAGGCTACAGGACTTCTATCTCTGAGTGTTATAAAAGATTACTTCAAACAATCAGGAAGAAAAAGAGCCATGCAGTGTCTATCAGTTTAGCTATGTAAAAATAGATATTTGAATATATGTGACCAGGCATCACTACTCCTGTCCACACAAGCTTGAATCCAACATTTTTATCCAGGGTACTCTAATAAAATATAAGCTAAAAAAAATAAAATAAAAATAGGTTATTCCCATTAGCCCCACTTTAATGCAAGTAAATGAGACAAAGATTGATGACATGACTTGGCCCAGGTCACCCTGCAGGCTGGTGACAGAGCTGAAAGCAAAGCTGTGATCTCCTGAGTTTCAGTCAGATCTGTCAAATCACAGCATCACAATGTACAAGGCAAAGTATTAATCTTGTTTAAACTAGGGAGACAGGCTCAAGCCAAATGGCCAAACACTCTGCCTTGACAGGAAAAAAAAAATGAAAAAAAGAGAGAGAAAAAAAAAAAGGCAGTTTTTCAAAGCCTAGAAGAGAACCATCCCATAATAACAAATAATTAACTTTCCCAGCAGGCATGTCTTTTCCAGAGCCACTGTCCCCCTCCACTTCTTCACATGCCTGATCAAGATTACAGCCTTCCCTCCCTCTTTCTTCCTTTGTACTTCCATTTATATAAATATTCCTCTCAAGTGTCTTACGTCAGAACTTGTTTTTTAGCTCAAGCAAGGTTCTACTTTCAATCATATCTAGGTCCTTTCACCACCATAAAAACATTCTGATCAGAGAGACATTAATAAAGCTACCTTCCTTTGCTTCATTTGGTTTTTTTCTACTGGCTCAACAGGGTGCATTGAGCTACATGATAAACATTTACGGCCAACATTAGTAAAGAAATGAGGACTGTAATAGAGTCTTTCTTTTTCTCTTTCACTCACATTTAGTACTGCAGCAAATATAATCCACGCTGCAGGAAATAGAAACCAGGATACTTTGGTGGACTGGGTCCCCAGCTCACCTCTCCTTGGTCTCTAGATAAGGTCAGCCCCACACTATACATCTAGTGATACAGATTTCCTCACCTTCATTCCTGAAACTATATGGAGGTGGCAGAGACCTTGTAGGCAATGAGTAAAGTGAGGGGAGAAATCCAGTTCCCACCTCTGTTACATGCTAAACCTCTATTGCCAGCTGCTCTTCAGTGACATTTCGCATGTTTCTGAATTGTTGTCAATACCCAGATTTTGTTTCAGAGCAGCCTCCAATGTAAAAGAGAATTAATAATGACACATCTGTGACATTTACAGCTGGTATCGATGTCTGTAATGTAAACACCAAAGAGGACATGCAATGACAGAAGGGAATGGTGGCAGGGACTGGCAGTGCTTTCTGAATAGCAGCTGGCAAAGAGTCAATGATAGTTTTCCCAATGCTCGGCACCCATCATTACCTCCTTCTTCAGCTCCTAGGAGGCGTGAAGGGTCAGGAAATGAGGGGAGGAAGGGGACCATAGCCAGGGCAAACTGTAAAAGCAGTTTCTGTAGCTTCCTTGTAGATTTAGCTCTGAGATGATAATGATTATGTCTAGCAGTCTATAAAGCTGGAAAAGGGAATTAAGTCATCTCCAAGTGTGTCCCTATGCTTTATGTGAAAGGAGCTTCATTCAAGGTGGTTCTGTATGTTTTCTTTTCTTATTGCTGTCAGATTTGGAGCCTCAGTATTTGCCAAAGAAGAGTGAGAAGATTAGTGAAAAATAACATGATTAGATCTGACTTGGGGAAACTCAAGTGATAATGGTAGGGCAGGGAATTGTATGGGATGTTCGAAAAGTACTGAAGACAAGAAAACAGAGAAACAACAATGCCAAGTAAAGCTTAGAAGGGACCGGGGGCTGTGGGTGCAATAAGCATGCTGGGGATGAGGGCCCTTAGGTGCTGATGGACCAAAAGGTACTCATGGTAAAGTAGGAAAGGGCTCTGTACTGTGACCAGGCCTGGTGCTGTTAATAGATAACAGGTTAGCTGGTCACCCTGCATCTGAGAAGAGAGCTTAGCATTGGTTCTCTTTCAAAAACAGCCTCTCACTGGTGGGGTCTTACATTCACTTTCATTATCTTGTTTGTTAACATTCACTATTTTACTCCTTAACATTCACTATTTTGTACGTTAACATTCATTATCCTATCCACTAACATTCACTAGCATTCATTGCTCGCCCACCAAACAACACAAATCTCTATTTATCCTAACATGAGTGGGAAGACAACCAGTAGGACACCCATTCATCATCACTGGACAATTAGCCTCATTAACCTACCATCATCCTAATTCTATTCCCTATCACCTCCTTCCTAAAAAACAAGATCCTCAACTAAACTCTAATAGTTTACAAAAAATATTGGTCTTGTAAACCAAAAAAAGAAGACTGCCTCTTCTTAGAGTTAAATCAGAAAAAGAGGGCTAAATCTCCATCACTAACTCCCAAAGCTAGCATTTTAAACTACTTTCTGATCTAAACTGCCTGAATAGTTCCATGAGACAAGCCCTGCACAAGCTCAAAACCAACAAAGTTAACAACAATCCCCAACCAGCCACCAAAAACATTCCTGCCCCACAAAAGTAAAATAAAGCCACACAACTAAAATCCAATCAAACAAGAAACACTCTCACTCTATCAACAGTACCCACCCAACCTTCCACCTCCCCCATCCTCAAACAATAAACCCCACACCAATAGCCAAAACAAGCCCTAAAGCATACCCCACAACACGCTAACTGCCCCAAACCTGAGGAAATGGATCAGCCACCAATGAAACAGAATACACAAAGACCACCAACATTCTGCCCAAATAAACCATTAAAAGGACCAAGGACACAAAGGAAACCCCCAAAATCACCAACCACCCACATCCCACAACAGATCCAAAGACCAACCCAACAACTCCATAATGGGAGGATGGGTTAGAAGCAACCAACAGCACCGCCAAAACAAACCCAATTTCCAAAAATAGTACAAAATAGGTCATAAAGTTCTCACTTGGGTCCTACCCAAGGTTTATGGCCAGAAAACCATTGTTGGTACCTCAACTATAAGAACCTTGCACCATAAGGGGCTCTCCCTACCCCCCCACAGTGTACTGTGGGGTAATTTCTTTAGGCTATATGTATCGGGCATTCAATAGCTATCCTGTATACATTACAGTAACTTACTGTGGATTAGATATTTTATGTTCTATCCCATAACTTGTACTATTGGATAGTTGGTGGTACAGCTCAGTTTTGTTTCTTGGAATAGATGCCTTAATGGTTGGTGACAATTGGCTTAAGGTCAAGGTAATGGTGCTCTTTAATTTTCTAGCTCGAGTATATGGAAGTGCTCTAGTATGAGAATTTAATGGTAGTGGCCCATGGGTACTTAAATAATCTCTTGATGCACTAGTTTCAGGTATTGGGTTATTTATTGATTGGGCTTCTCACAAGAAATCAGCAACCCGGTGTACGTAAGGTCCTTCATGACTAGCTTCAGGCCCTTTCTTTCGCCCTACACCCCTGACACTTCTTGCAGTTTTGCGCCTCTGGTTTCTCGGTCAGGGACATGAATTGGTTGATTCACTGCACTGTCATCTTCACAGAATCATCTGGTTATCTATTTGTGGGCACTCTGCCTTGTAATCCTAAAGTTCTGGCGCCTCTGGTATTTCTTTTTTTTGGGGCTTCTTCACTCGGCCCTTCCAGTGCAATGGGTAAATACTATCTGTTGACGTTAGCATACAGTGCGTTGAGGCATAGTTGTGGTCCTAAGAGGTTGCTTGAATGAAGCAGTTGAAGTATATGGGATACCATCTTAACACTCATGCACTTTGGTTTACATTTGGTTATGGTATTCTCACAATTGGCTTACTATGATACTATTTGATTAATGCTTGCAAGACATAATGTTTCACTTTTCTATCTCCTCTAAATCCCCAATTAACATTAAGCATTAAAACATGAGAAATTCCAAATGAATTTTCATCAAACTTCCAACAAATTTTCTTTCTTTGACAAGTGTTCACAAACAAAACAAACTCACCACTCAATTTACGAATCATCCCAAGGCATTATCTTGTTTGTTAACAATCACTATTTTATTCCTTAACATTCACAATTTTGCTTATTAATATTCACTATTTTGCTTATTATTATTCACTACCTCACTCGCCAACATTCACCATCTCAGTTACTAATGTTCACTATCCTACCCACTAACATCCACCACCCCAACCTACCTAAACCATACCAACTCACAAACAAACAAGCAAACAAACAAACCCTGTCCCTGCAGCTTAAACCAAAGCATGGCACTGAAGATCCCAAGATGGATGCCACCCTCCCAAGGACAAAAGACTTAGTCCTAACCTTACCATTAATTTTTGCTCAACATGTACATGCACGTATCTGCGCCCCAATGCAAATGCCCCCAACCTCTTACCAAGACAAAAGGAGCAGGCATCAGGCACTCCTACACACTGTAGCCCAAGATGCCCTGCCCAGCCACACCCCCACAGGTACTCAGCAGCAGTTGACATTAAGCAATAAGCGTAAGCCTGACTTAGTTAGAGCAAACAGGGTTGGTGAATCTTGTGCCAGATACCGCAGTCACACAAGAGACCCAAATTAACCGCAAATTAACAGTAAACAGTGGCCTCAGTCTATCATAGCCAACTAAGACCAAGCCACAGCCCAAGCCGTCATAAGCCCAAGGTACCCTGAAGCCCAATCTAAAAACAACCCACGACCTATCATACTCCATGAAAACCAGAACACAAACTGGGATAAGACACCCCACTGAGCCTGGCCCTAAATCTTGATGTTTTCCACACACAAACATCTGCCCAAGACTACAAGCACAAACACTTGAAACTCTAAGGACTTGGCAGTGCCCTAAACCCACCTAAGAACAGTGCCCTGTTCTATAATTGATAACCCACGATTCACCTGACCACTTCTTGCCAAAACAGCCTACATACTGCCATCATCAGCCCACCTCTGTGAGGGCATAATAGTGAGCCTAACAGCCCAAAACCCACTAACAAGACAGGTCAAGGTATAGCCTCCTAAGTGGAAGAAATGGGCTACCATTTTCTAAAATACAAAACCTAACAAAAAGAGGCCCGAAACCTGCCCCTAGAAGGTGGACTTAGCAGTAAAGTAGGACAAGCTGGGCCTAGGGCACGTACACACTACTTGTCACCCTTCTCACAAGCCCCTAGTCCATTAACTAATACAACAAGCAGCTGAAGATGAGGTAAGTTGTAACAAGGTAAGTGTACCAGAAGGTGTACTTAGCACACCAAGGAGTAGCTGCAACACAAAGCATTCAGCTTACACCTGAAAGATGTCTGCCTCACACCAGATCACCCTGAAGCCTACCCTCG
Source organism: Psilopsiagon aurifrons (assembly GCA_025447955.1). Classification (NCBI taxonomy): domain Eukaryota; kingdom Metazoa; phylum Chordata; class Aves; order Psittaciformes; family Psittacidae; genus Psilopsiagon; species Psilopsiagon aurifrons. Next base: position 11,145 of record JAOEHY010023174.1, on the reverse strand, counting down.
CTTCACTAATGATAAGCAAGAACCCACTACTCCATTCAACTAAAACATTATTCCCAACCTAGTATAAGCAATAGAAAAGTACAACCTGGATGCCACTGAGAAAGTACCTCAAGGCAAAGATGAAATAACAATGAAAACCAAGCACAACACAGCAAAGACAAACCCTTGTACCTTTCCCATCATGATCCAGCAAAGACAGACAGACAAAGCTAACTTAAGCTTACCAGCCCGAAACCCAAGTGAGCAACTCACAAGCAGCTGCCCTGAGCTAATCCGTCTCTCTTGCAAAAGAGTTGGATGACTTGTTAGTAGGGGTGAAAAGCCAACCAATTTAGGTGATAGCTGGTTGCCTGCAAAATGAATTTAAGTTCCCCCTTAGGCCTCTTCCCCTTAGACAAACCAACTTAACCCCCATGTAATGGACTAAGAGCTATTAAAAGGGGGTACAGCCCCTTTAAAAAAGGACACAACCTCCGCTAGCTGATAACCCCACCCTACATCACACTCACGGGCCTTAAAGCAGCCACCCCTAAAGAATGCGCCCAAGCATGCCCTCTCCCCAAGCGGTGCCTCGAACTAAATCACCAAAGGACTACACCCCCACCCCAAAAAAGGTTGTTAGTGTAGCAGAGCTTGGCAAATGCAAAAGACTTAAACCCTTTATCCCAGAGTTTCAAATCCTCTATCTAGCTCCCACCATGACTTGGCCAAACATCCCTCCAGCCTACCTCATTATCACACTAACCTATATAATCCCTATTCTAGTTGCCGTAGCATTCCTTACGTTAATCAAATGAAAAATCCTAAAATACATACAATCCCAAAAAGGACCAAATATTGTCAGCCCCCTTGAGTTATTACAACCTGTGGGTGATGGAATCAAACTATTCATCAAAGAACCTATCCACCCCTCCACATCCTCACCACTCCTATTCATCACAACCCCAATATTAGCTTTCCTCCTCACACTGATAATCTGAACCCCCCTCCCCTTTCCATTCCCCCTTGTAGACTTTAATCTGGGCCTTCTCTTCCTCGTATCAATTTCTAGCCTAGCAGTCTACTTAATCTTACGATCAGAGTGAGCATCAAACTCAAAATATGCCCTAATTGTCACACTACAAGCAATATCACAGGCCGTCTCCTACAAAGTGACACTAGCTATCATCCTCCTATCCATAATTATATTAAGCAGAAACTACACCATAACCACCCTCGCCACCTCACAAGAGCCCTTGTACCTCATATTCTCCTCCTGAACTCTCTCAATAATATGGTATATCTCAACACTAGCTGAAATAAACCGCTCTCCATTCAACCTTACCGAAGGAGAATCCGAACTAGTCTCAGGTTTCGACGTAGACTACTCCAAAGGACCTTTCACCCTATTCTTCTTAACCGAATAGGAAAACATCATGTTAATAAACATATTAACCACCCTCCTATTCCTAAGCCCTAGCACACTTAACCCACTCTCAGAACTATTCCCCCTTGTCTTAGCCACAAAAACCCTACTTCTCTCCTCAAGCTTTCTATGAGTCCAAGCTTCCTACCTACAATTCCAATATGATCAACTCATATATCTCCTCTGAAAAAACTTCCCCCCACTAACACTATCCTTACACCACCATACCAATCTCTTATGCTAGCCTACCTCCTTACCTAAGGAAATGTCCCCGAATGTAAGGGTCGCTTGATAAAGTGAACATAGAGCTACACTAATCCTCTCATTTCCTAATAAACTTAGAAGAGCAGGAATTGAACCTACATGAAAGGTATCAAAATCCCCCATACTTCCTTTAAATTATTTCCTAGTCAGGTCAGCTAACAAAGCTATCCGGCCCACACCCTGAAAATGATGGTTCAACTCCTTCACCTGCTAATGACTCCCCTTGCAAAATTCATCTCAGCCTTAAGCCTACTATTAGGAACAGCAATCACAACTACAAGCAACCACAGAACAATAGCCTGAGATGGACTAGAAATTAACACTCTAGCCATCATCCCTCTAATCTCAAAATCCCATCACCAATGAGCTATTGAAGCAACAACCAAATACTTCCTAGTACAATCAACCGCCTCAGCACTAGTACTCTTCTCAAGTATAGCAAACACATGATCTACCAGACAATGAGATATCACCCAACTCACCTACCCCCCATCATGCCTCCTACTAACTGTCGAAATTGCCATCAAACTAGGTCCAACCCCATTCCATTTCTGATTCCCAGAAGTACTTTAAGGGTCACCCCTCACCACAGCTCTACTTCTCTCAACAGTAATAAAACTCTCACCAGCCGTTATCCTGCTCCTTACATCACACTCACTAAACCCCACAGTACTTACCACCATGTCCATCATGTCTGTCAACCTGGATGATTGAATAGGGCTTAACCAAACACAACCCCAAAAAATCATGGCCTTCTCATTCATCTCTCACCTAGGCTGAACAGCCATCGTTATCATCTACAATCCAAAACTAACCTTGCTAACCTTCTACATCTATACCCTAATAACAACTTCCATCTTCCTCACTATAAACACAACTGATATCCTAAAACTATCAACACTAATGACTTCATGAGACAAAACCCCCATACTAAGCACAACCCGGGTTCATCTTTCTATTTACCCTCGGAGGCCTTACAGGAATCATCCTAGCAAACTCCTCACTAGACATCGCCCTACACAATACATACTATGCAGTAGCACACTTCCACTATGTCCTCTCAATAGGTGCTTCATTCTGCAGTAGAACTAGAAAGCCCATCCTGACCATGAAAGAACTGCATGATTCAGTGATAGCAAAAAAAAAAAATAAAAAAAAATGCATAAAATAACCTTCCAAAGGCCTTAAAGTAGGAAATATCTGAGAAGAGACGAAAAATCACACATGAAGCTCAAGGTCTCATTACCATTAATGTCCCCTAGCAGAAACTGGGAAGAAATTGTACCTGTACTGAAGGCCAGGAACATTATATTATGATTTTATTTTTTTTTAATAGTGAGGAAATGATGAAGAAAATGGTAGAAACCTTATCACTTGGAACACCTTTAATAAAGTATTAGTTAATGAACGCGGAACAATCCTACATTAGGAAGATGAACTGGGTAATTATTTAGACTCTTACATCTGCCTTTTACAAACTGCTTGAACAGATCTGTTTGTTCTTTAATGTCTTGGCTCTACAGAATCACCTCTGCACCTGTTTTAAACTGTTACAAGATTATTGACTTCAGTGAAACTGGATTGGCCCATAGCTACTTTTGAAAAGAGATTTTTTGTCTTAAAGAATAAAGAAAATCCAACCCAGGGTTAGTTTCCAAAAGTACTTTATATCACATATATGTATCAGCTTCACATGCCACTCTTACACTGACAAAGAGCAAGGATGAGAAACAAGTCGGCATATGGACAGTTAAATCAGAATGTTACAACCTAAGGGGAAAAATCAAGAATGGAATAATAGCAGAATCCCGTTCTCATATAGTTAAACACAGAGAAATAACAAAGATTTTCTTAGGCCCATGTTTGTGAGAGCTGTACAGTGAGAAACTGCTCTCAGGCACATTTGCAGCTGAAGGTGGTCAAATAGTGATGTATGTCCACTAACTTGGCAAGTGTCCTGACCTTTAAGTACAAGCCATTGGCTATTCTTCACCTGACCACTTGATTTCTTTCAAACCCCCATGGAAGGTGGGGTGACGGTCAGCACTGAGGCAAGGATGTGATGAATTCAGGCGAAGATCAAGAGGAGGAAGGTTTCTGCTGGCACACTTTCAGTGACACCCAAGGGAGGTGTGAGGACAGACTGCACAGCTGCTCCCTGTACAGCAGTTCCCTGTTTACCCCTGAGAATGGTTAAAGTCCATGAGTTACTTGGATAACACTACATTTACATTATTTAGGTATACACCCTCCTTGGCACACAACATCAATGTGAGACTGAAATAAGGAGAGGCTAAAGGTATGCTTAGAGTCTTAAAGGGCTATATCAAGTCCTGAGGACAGATTCCCTATGGAGAAACACTCCTCAGGCATTGCTCTGACATCAGTTCTAGTAACTCCTTTGAATTTCCCAGTTTTCTGTAGTGAACTTGTCTTCTTGGAAAGCCTTGCTGGGAAAAGGCAAGATGCAAACAGTGCAAACTGACCCCTGACAGCCCCAGAGAGAACACAGGAAGCTACACAACAGTAAGTAACAAGGCATACTTTGAGTTCATACATACCAATCCAGCTAGCATTACCCTATCCTCCTGTCGTGGTTTAAGCCATAAATCAGCCACGCAGTTTGTTCACTCACTTCCCGCTTTTTCTTCCCTCTGCTCCTGGA
>JAOEHY010023167.1:3172-21539 GCA_025447955.1 Psilopsiagon aurifrons | reverse complement strand
GCCAGACCAAAATGTACTAAGCAGTAACTAAAACATTGGTGTTATCAACACTGCTCACAAGCCGAAAGTCAAAAGGAAATAAAACACTGCTCCACGCCGGCTACTAAGAAGGAGAAAAACGACTGCTACTGCCGAACCCAGGACAGTAAAACATCTAACAGTCTGTTGAAAAGACTGTAATTAAAATGTTACAGCCATCTTAAATAAATGTTTTCTGAAGACTTGTCAGGTCTAGCTTCCTATAAAGAAAGTGCTAGCAATATTTCAGTAGTTATTTAAATTCTATCAAACAACATATGATATTCTTTCAAGGAGAATTCAGTAAATATGTTTATCAAAGCCAGACAGTTTGGTAAAATAATGAAATTACTTTGGCTCCATTGTAGCTCATTTCAAAACCTCATGTAATGAACATAAATTCTAATATAAAAAGGGTAGATCCATATGCAAATTCAGTTGCATCCTTTACAATAAATGAACGGCAAAGATAATGCTTTTGTATGTCTAGGTTTTTCACCTGACTTTTTCACTATGGCACAAATTCAGAAAGCTCTTTTATATATCTGGTTTTAAAAGCACAAAAAACATCTAACACCTTAAATTTCAACTTGAATTTTCCATTGATTCTAGATTATCAATTGCCTTCAGTAAATTTTAGGTGGGGTGATTTTGGAACATCTGCCTTCAGAAACAAACTGATCATCAGCAGAACCATTTAAAAGCAGTAAGTTGTGTATTGCATGTTTAAATGATAATTCATGAACCTTTCTTAAAAGCTGGCAAACTGCAGGAAAAAAATAATAGAATACAAGCTCAGACCCAACAAGATAAGACACTTCTTGGTATCTCTTAAGTCTTTTTATGTCATTGTAAACCTATAAACAGGTAATAAATCTCTTAGAATTAACAGGAAATTCTATGCCATTTTAAGTGATGTTAGCATAAATCTTTTGTCAAGATACACTCTTTTTTGAAAGACTAGGTAAAAATGCCGTTTATATGAAGACTATCTGTGGATGTCAGCTGTTCAACCAGTTCAAAATGTGGATATTTTCAGAGTAGAGTCACTTTTCTTCAACCCTTCAGTGACAAACACTGCAGCTATCATTAGTAAACAACAGACGCCAACACATAACCTTTAGTTTTGTTAGAATACTGAATTTATTCTGGTTAAGAATTTCAAGTTCTGTTTCTAAAAGAAAATAATATTTTTTCTTTAATTTTATTTTAAAAGCAATCCAAATAAACTTTCAATAATTTTGAATACAATCCTAGATAAATTATGAATGTTAAGTGTATCATGAATCAAGTGTTTTACTGAATTCTTTTTTAGTAGAATAATAGCAAAAGACAGTAGTAATGCTTAGCTTTTATGGAGATTCAGCACATATATTTTAAAGGACTTTAGATAAAGTGGCAAATTTTTTTTCTTCTTTTTTTTTTTCAGGTAAGAAAAAATAAAGAGAATGAAGGAGCGACCCACTCAAATTCAGCTAGAAAACTGTGACAGAATTTGAAACAGAACCCTTACCTGTGATGCTTTATTGAGGCATAATCTGTTACAACACAAGAAGCCAGAAAGAACTACTTCTCTGCTGAAACTAAATTTTAAAGAGTGCTTGAAGTCTTGATAAAGGTTAATGGCAGCAGCAGTTTGTGAATACTACTCTGGTTCTGATTCAAGCTTACCTAGTGGGAGGGATGCTGGGCCACTGTAGACATGATTTGAGGACATTTAGGGGGAAGCTTTAGCAAATAATTTCTGACATATGAATGAAAATATGGAAACTCAGAATCATTTCATTACTTGGCTGAGAAATCTCTCCTTGACCAGTTGCAAATAAAAACACTTTTTCCACATTAGTAATAAAAAAAAACAGGTAAAAACATTTTTCTAGACGGCAAATCAGAGGATTTTGTGGCAAAAAATGATCACATAATTTAACCTGCTTAGCTAGATGCCCAAGGATAGTTTTGTTATCTGTAATGAACTCATTAATGTATATATGTACATTTTAAAAGCTCTCCAAGTAGATAATTACTTATTAATATAAAAAAATGATACTATTTTTAATAACAAATACTTCCAAATTGTGCATATTTTAATTAAAGTTCTCAGCAAGCTCATGCACCGATCATCTTTAATTTCACTCTTGTTTCATCCTCACATATATCAAAGATATTTCTTTTAAAAATTAGGGATTTTTTAACTCCACCTTATTTTCTGGAGAGAGTTCATCCACTATTTGAGCTGTTTTGAAAAGCCATAACAATGAAAAGTAATTCTTTTTTGACCCTCCTTTTAATAAGATTACTACTGAATTATTAAAAAAAAAAAAAAAAAAAAAATTAATGTGCTATAACCTAAGGGTTAATCCTAAGGGGTTAACTTTGAAGACATTCCTGTATCTTTTATTCTGCAAGCTGTTTCTCATATTTTGTTAAATGAATGAAATAAATGCCAATAGGTAAAAATCTACTGCTGAAATCAAGTTAGCCTTCAGTTAAGAATCAGTGACTCACAAAAGGTGCTTGGTTAGTTAATTCTTCAAAAGTTGAAATTTAATTAAGACAGCATAGTTCAAAATGTTCATTCATGCCTGAATTTTGCAGAACAGCAGGTGATGAACAGAGTATTCAGAAAATAAAAAAGAATTGAAGAAGCAGGTTGGCTCAGAAGGTAAAACACTAAATTTTATCTCTTCTTTGATTTCAATCATTCATGAAGAAATGATCTAGATCACAAATTCACACCTAATTTATCAGCATGGGCATGATCCCCACCTCTACTTTCAAAGTTTATGACTAATCTATCATGTGGTTTTAATAGCCTTCAGCAGAAGAAAGAATTCTGGCAGGTCAATACTGTGGTCACTCTACAACAAGAAAGATCCGTGGTCTACAGACAGAAATATTGTCACCTTTATACCTCCCTGGAATGTATGGCTTTGAACAATTTTCAGGTGAGTACATTCTCAACCACAGTACACATGTAATCTATATCCTGAAAAGCTCCCAATAATATTCTCCACCTTATTTGTCTCTTGAGGGAAAAGATTCTGAAATCTGATTCCTAAAGTCCTAAAAATTTTCAGTGTTCACCATGATACTTCAAATAATATATCTACTGTCTCTTTCCACATCATTAAAACAAGTAATTATTAGAAACTTCTCCTGATAGAGATTTCATTATCTCTTTCAGCTGCGTGGCACCAAAGTGTCCTCTCCACCTTACTTACAGGTGAACATAGTTCAAGAAATCATATCTGAAGAGAAACTAAATATTCAGTTTAGTATGCATTTTCAGCTAGTTTTCGGCTAGTATCATAATACCAATAACATACTCATCCCAGTGAAGACCTCAGGATACTCATAACTCATCATAAACATCCTCAGTCTTCAAGAAGATTGAAACTGTAAACCTCGGGACACACGGGAACCTTGAAAGGAGTAAAACTCCAGAGAAAAGGGACTGATACTAGAAACATTCAGATAATTATTTTAATATCTTCTTACTGAGGCTTTTCTGCTGTATGATTTGGACTGTTGGAGCATTACAATACTAATTGTACTAACATATGCTTAACTCTAGGAATACACGACGTACCCTTTCACCCATAATAAGGTTTTGGTTGTAACAGAGCAAATATATCTAGATCGTATAGAAACACTGACATGCAGAATTAGCTGCTAAGGCTATCTTTTTTTTCTCTGTATCATTCATTTCCCCATACCAGAAGTTCATCTTAGTAAAAAGATACATGATTAGTAGATGGAAAGTCTGAAATACGGCAATTTGTATGGTTTGTTTCTTTCTCGGGATTGTTTGCTCTCAAGGCTAAAGAATCCTTTTCCAATATGATGAGGAATTAGTCAGGAATGTCTCTATGGCAGTAGGATTAGAACTCAGCCACTGCAAAATCTTGAATCTTTTGACTTTAGCCCTGTAGTACTAGTGGTATCCTTATGAATGTCTTAGTCTTTCCTTCCTTACGGTCATAGCATCAGAGTCACTCAGGTGGAAAAACACTTTGGGAGGTCAGTAGTCAAACCTCCTGCCCAAACCAGCAGGGCCAGCTCTGGGATCAGGCCATGCTTCTCTCCAAGCAGATCTTGAAAACAGAGCTCTAAGGATGGACTTCACACAACCTCACTGAGGAACCTGCTTCCATGCTTGAAGCTCTTATATTCAGCCTTAAGCATCTGTTGCATAGGGTATTGGGATGGAATAAATAGTAAGTGTTTGTGGATAAGAGATTGCATCCTAACGAATTTCTTAAATTGTTCAAAATTACCAAGTTCATGCTTGAAAAGGATTCTGTTGTTGCTCATTTATTCCAGGAAATATTTTTGATTTCATAAGCAAACGATATGGCCAAAGGTTTCATTAAGTGCCACCACTTAGTGCATTTGTTTAGATAGTCTACAGGTAAATTGAGTAAAATGTTGAAATATAGAGTATAATTAGACAATTCAATTCATATTAGGAAAGGGGAAAAAAAAATGCATGTTTTAAGAAGTAAGTCTTTTTTTCTGAGGGTGATACGGAATTCAGAAGCAAAAATATACTATTCTTATTATTGTAACCGTAACTCCATTTAAAATTGGACTCCGTGAGAGATATAAAATCATAGAATCATAGAAACATAGAATAGTTACGCTTGGAAAGGACTTAAGATCACCTAGTTCCAATCCCCCTGCCATGAGCAGGGACATCTCCCACTAAACCATATCACCCAAGGCTATGTCCAATCTGGCCTTGAAAACGACCAGCAATGAATCATTCACAACTTCCCTGGCCAGCCCATTCCAGTGCCTCACCACCCTTAAAGAATTTCTTCTTCATATCCAATCTAAACTTCCCCTGTTTAAGTTTGAACCCATTACCCCTTGTCTTTTCACTACAGTCCCTAATGAAGAGTCCCTCCCCAGCATCCCTAAAGGCCCCCTTCAGATATTGGAAGGCTGCTCTAAGGTCTCCACGCAGCCTTCTCTTCTCCAGGCTGAACAGACACAACTTTCTCATCCTATTTTCATATGGGGGGTGCTCCAGTCCCATGATCATCCTCGTGGCCCTCCTCTGGACTTGTTCCAACAGTTCCATGTCCTTTTGATGTTGAAGACGCCAGAACTGCACACATTACTTCAAGTGAGGTCTCACAAGAGCAGAGTAGAGGGGCAGGATCACCTTCTTCGACCTGCTGGTCACACTCCTTTTGATGCAGCCCAGGATATGTTTGGCTTTCTGGGCTGCGAGCACACACTACAGCAGGCTCATGTTCATTTTTTCATCAACCAGCCTGTCGATGTGTGCCTGGGATTGCTCCCACCCAGGTGTAGGACCTTGCACTTGTCATGGTTAAACTTCATCAGGTTGGCACCAGCCCACTTCACAAGCTTGTCAAGGTTCCTCTGGATGGCATTCCTTCCCTCCAGCGTATCAACCGAACCACCCAGCTTGGTGTCATCAGCAAACTTGCTGAGGGTGCACTCAATCCCACTGTCCATGTCACCAACAAAGATGTTGAACAAGACCGGTCCCAACACTGATACCTGGGGTACACTACTCATTACTGGTCTCCAGCTGGACATTGAGACATTGAGCACATCTCTTTGTGTGTGGCCATCAAACCAGTTCTTTATCCACCAAGTGGTCCACCTATCAAATTGATGTCTTTCCAATTTAGAGACAAGGATGTCATGTGAGACAGTGTCAAATGCTATGCTTAATTACTTGTAAAGATCTAATTTCCCAGAAAAATGTTTGATGTATATCCCTGTAGACCTTATTCTTCAGCTTAGTCTAAAACAGGTTTAACGCAAGGAATAGCAGAAAAAAATTCTCATCCCTTGGCATGTTTCTGAAAATAAACAAAAAAGGTCTAGCTTTTTTGACTATTCGGTACCTGGCAAATGCACTGACGTTGTCTTTTAGCGTGCCAGTTAGTCTTAGCTAAGGGCATGGTTTTATTGATGTGAACACGGCTTCTGGCAATTGAATTCAGGTCACAAAACTCATTTCATGTGGTTCTTGGACTCTTAATTAAGGCTGTATGTGTACAAGTGTTATTTTTAACTTGTTAGTCTGCTAAAACTGCACTAAGGTGGGATGGTATTAAGCGAATTTTATGCCACTACCTATGTGCTAGCCATTCTCTTAACCTATGTGGATTAACCCTTGAAATCTAGAGGAGAGCCCTGTCAGTACCTCACTTTGAAAGCAGCACCCTAAAAAGATGTTATTTCTGAGAATGACATCTTGGTGTCAGCAAAATACTGGAGTTACATGCTATGTCATTTCTGAAAGTACAGTCTTCAAAGACAGGTCTTTCAGGAAATTAATGGAAGGCCATAAGTAAAACCTTTGGTGTTATTTGGGTAGGCAAGTCACTACAGTGACCACAATTTTCATCTGGGAATTGGTCATACTCTCATTTTGACCTGATCTAATTTCCTTAACCATTGCTGACTAAAGTTGTTTATTGTTCTACAAATGTACACTAAGATTTAGTCTGCATTATTTGTCACTTAATAAATCCTACTTGATTGTTTATTTCCAGTCCTTGCTCTGAATCTTATGTACTAAAATCCCTTTTTGTTTTGTATGTCTCTGTATCCTCTCATTCTTTACTGTTTTCTATTATTTATTTTCCTTTTTTTCTATTGTTCTTTATCTGGTGCTTTTTTTCTAAGTTTAGTCCGTAGGGGAAATTAATAAGGGGCTATGCTCATGCCTGTTCTAGTTTGGGACAATTCTGTTTCCGCATTTATATGACTGTTAGTCTTCTTTTCTCCCTTCTTTCAGCTGCAGCTATGGTTTGCCCAGCAGCTGGTTTGCTGTGAGATGACAGAATGGCTAGGAGAGACTGTAGGAGGTCTGACACCATTAGGACTTCCTGGAACATTTGTGGAAACTCTGAGGAAACCAGAACTCACAAAATTAAGTTAAAATTCAGATATGAGTAGAATGTGATTGGTCTAGAAAGCCCTTGGTTGTTTTTCATTTTTGCTGTCATAGAAATGAAGCATTCTTTGAATGAATGGAATGATGTCTTGTGATCCTTTTGAAGTGATTCATGTATTTATTTCTTACAATTTGTGAGATCTTCCAAATTTGCAACATAGAAAACTAAATAGAATAAAATTTAAATAATAATAATTTCTATTAAATAAGTGTTTTCAGGTTTCAGAGGGAAAAATACTTCGTAACCACTTCTAGAGAAAGAATTGAAAAAAAAGTTTTATTACCTACAGCTCACACAGCTGATGGGTAGGAATAGAAGCCTGCATAAGTAAAAGACATGGATTTTCTAGTTATGAAGAGGTTTTTTCTTCAAAACTTGGCTCATAAAATGGGGGTTTGAGTCAACCTTCATTTAAATGTCCACAGTGCCATTATAATTGATCATCTAGATTCTTGTATGGTCATTGAAGGGAGTTAGAAGTGTTTTGCCTGCAATTAACCTGCCTTGTGTTACGTGCAGATTAGTGGGTGAGATTAGTGGAACTATAGAAGTGACTGTTTTTCTTCCATTGACTATGAAGGCAGCCTAAAAGGGTCTTTTAGATGCAGATATTGCATGGTTACTCTAAAAATGCCTCCTCAGCCACTAGTGCTTACAAATAAAATAGGAAAACAAATAAAAATCCCACCAGTCTTTAAGAGTGGTGGCCTAAAATAGACATTTCTAAGTGTTCCTTGACTGCCACATTTTTATGTTTTCTATTTTAGAAATCCTGACAATAACATAAATTCTTAAAATGTTATGGTCATATTAGTGCCTGTAAAATTGATTTTCCCAGCTTTGACCCCCTGGAATCCAGAGTCTTCAACTGCAAGTTAGGAAAAGAGCAAAGTGTCAGCTGGTGAAAATTCATCATATCTAGTTTGCATTTACAGAATTAGTTTTGTCAGAAAGCTACGAGGAAGTGCTACTCAGAAGGCACTACTTTCCCTTAGCAGGTTGCCTTTATGCTGGCCTGTCGTTCTAGAGCCTATGATGAGACGTGTCAGAATGTGAGGCACACTGCGTTGTGCTGCAAAACAAAATATAGAATGTTACTAAGAGTTAGCTATACCACCTCTTTAAAGACTGTAGAAATAACAAGAACATATGCATTACATGAGCTCTAGTGTATTGTACAACACAGAAGCTCTGGTACTCTCTGGGATCATTCTGTAATGACACCATTACATTATTACTGCATCATTATGGAATATGAAGAAAAAATAATTTGCATGAAAAATTCCCCCTTTTTTTGTTGTGAAAATAGGACTATGAAATTCCTCTCTTTCATTGAGATTAATCTATCTTTGTCTATTAGTCTATCCTTCTAGTCTCATAGATACTGTGATGAAGAATAGTGTAAATTTGTTCTTCAAGAATTAGTCACAAGCAAAGCACATTTTGTTATGAAGCAAGTTTGTGAAGTATGTTAATCACAAATGCTTCATAACATATGGTAGCAATTATTATCATCTTTACAACTTCTTTGCCTTGGCAAGAACAAAAAGAAATGTCCTATGTCAGAATCATCATAAGGAAGATAATAGCTCCTACTCATAAAATGAACAACTTGCAATGTATGATTTGTAGCCTTAAAATATCCATCATACACAGTTGTACATATATCCAAATAATTTCTATAGCATTGTTCAAATAACTTATTCTACTGATTTAATATTTTACCTTTAGCAATCTTAAATTGCAGCATCACCAGACTTATAACATCAGCCGTTAACTTTGCAATATCATGAAAAGGGCAGCCTAACTTCACTGACAACTGAAGTTGATGATGAAATATCTAAATGATAGTCAGTCCTCCCTGCTATATATTTTAAAAGTATTTAAACCCTAAGCCATTTATGTCTGACAAGGATAAATGTTTTTGTTACCCCATTAATGAAAAATAACATGCATACTCTGACGCCAATGCAAGATTTTTCATGCTTATTTCCAAGGTCTTATATATCTCCTACACCAAGTTATATGAAAGTAACAAAATTTTACTCAGGCAAACCGATAACTCAGTAGGTTTCTGTCTTATATTTAAAATAAATTTTTCTAAAAGTTTTAATAAAAAGCAAACACCATAACGTAATCAATAACCAATACATCTAAAAGTAGGATTGAACCCTTTATTTCAGTACTTTGTAACTTTATGAATAATTCTGTTGTGGTCTGGAGGATTATCCATATGCATAAGTTATGTACGAAAGCATCAACAAGATCAAGGTCATTACCTATTGAATGATCCTTTTCCTTGGTTATTTTTGTACCTCAGCACATTATGCTAAACCTTGAGTTGTGTCCGTTATATTTGCTGAAGGACACCAAGCCAAATTTTTCTAAACCTACAAAACAGGCTGAAGTTGGCCTTGTACATTTAGTTGGAGAAAATCTGTAGTGGTTCTTAGTTTATCTGAAAAGACCGACTGTCCTTAATACAGGGATTAAAGCAGCATGCCTTAATGTACAATTTGCAGTATTGTGTTTGAAATCTCTGCAGGATCACTCAACCTGCTAAGCATAATTTCAGAACCTAGCAATACTATTAAAAATAAATGTTCTTTTAACTATACCACCAAGTTGCTATTATAGCAAATGACAAGGATCATTCTCCAGGGCTGACTTAAAATGTATGAACTCTGTCCCACTCTATGCTAATTCTATGCTGATTTGTCAAATGTTTGAAGAATATTTAAGAAAAGAATCCCACCTCCTTGACTCTCTGCACTTGAGCCTCTGAAATGAATTCTCAGGCAGTGAAAAGAAAATATGCCCTTATGCTTTCCTTTATCAAGTCATATTACTTCTCCCCTTAACAACGCTAATAAAACAATGCAACCGTGATAACCTAGAGAGAGCTCCTGTGTTAAAAGTATGTCTGAGTCTTTCTCATGGTGTGATTTCTTGACCTTCATCCAAGTCTCTCTTATACGGTGTGTCACTAATTATTTACATCTTTTCCAGCCTGTCTCTTCCACAGACTATCAAGTTAGTGAAGTGTTTATTTTTCCTCACTGTATGAAGCATTGATGTATGGGATTGGTAGTCAGAAATATAGAAATGTCCAGAGTTCAAATCCATTCTTCTATTTGACCTTCATAATGTGAACAAGAAGATACAGTTAAAGTTGACGAACTATACTGCATGAATTATATTTAGACAAGTTACTAGGTCTAGGAAACGCTTCATTTTCCTTGGATTTTATGACTATGGTTCTGTGCTCTTTCCACTTATAATTCTCAACAGTTTTCAGAAGTAAGTCTATGTACAGCTATATTTTTGAATTATGCAGCTCATCTAACTGAGGATAGAAATACATTGGACCTTAGAGGCAGCAAAGATTTTTTCTGCAGAATTACTGTTCCACATATCACAATGATAGCCCACTGAAATCTTCATTTCGCTTTTCCCTCCTCTTTTTATGTTGCTGCCACAGGAATGAGCTATGCTGACAGGCAGACTCTGTAACAGTGTCTTACTCCAGCCAATATCTGTGAAATGAATTGTGCCAAGTTCGTGAAAGATACCTGTGGCGTGGCTTGGCTTCTCAGAGGGACTTCAGATAGATCTGTCCTGAGAGATTTTCACTTAGAAGCATACTGCAAAAGGGCAAGATATTTGCACATCAGGCAATAGGCAGTTTAAGGAGTAAATTAAGGCAGCACTGCAAAACTTTCCTTAATAAAAATGAGGGAAGCTTTCCTGTCACTATATTTTGTACGGCTGCCACTGTTCTCCAGTGCCTTAGGTAGAATTTAGGCAGACTCCTGGTGCTTGAGCTCCAAGTTTGGATTCTTAGCATTTACAGCTTCTTACAGCTCTCCTGATGACCTAAATTATTAGGTGATTATATTATAGCTTCTAAATTTCATTTTCTATATACATGTGTGGTAGTTCCCCAGTGTTGAAATAACAGTGCCTTTCTCTCAGTATGACAAGCCTTGTCAATGAACAAAGGGAGGACTCAATAACCAAGCCACCTGGTGTGGGGCTCAGCTGTGTCTTGTGGAAGGTCGATTGGATCCAGCTGGAGCAAACATTCCTTACAGAGGCCCTTGCAGCTCTCTGACAGCCCCTGAGCACCTATGCTCAGTACAGTGGTTTTTTTTCTTCAATCTATTTGTGCTTCAATCAATGTGTTAAATTTATATTCTTAAACTCATATTCTTCTTCTATATTTAAAGCTGGGCTTAAAGAAAACAAACGAAATGTAATATTTAATGAGTTTTAAAACATACTTTTACCATTCTGCATTGTACCTGAAGTCTGTATTCATAGAAACATTGAATGGTTTAGGTTGAAAAGGACCTTAAAGATCATAAAAGCGGACTTGTTTTGTATGGATAGAGATGGAGAAATAGCATCAGTCAAACCATATATTCACTTAATTATCAGTCATTTGTTCTGTTTGAACTGGTACATCTGCCCATTGTGCCCAAAAGTTGTGGAATTGGCAGTGATGTGGGTGAGCGGCAGTATTCAGCCACAATGCCCCATGAAGGAGAAAAGAAGTGGCTCCCAGTCACCTAAGCATGAAATCTGTGGTGGAGGACACTTAGGACACTTCCATGTAGGACACACCATGTCATTCCTCTTCCCTTATTATTCAGCTTTCTGCTGCATGAAGAACAGCAGTCCTGAGCTGGTCATCCTTCAGCAGTACTTCATAATTAGCTATTTTTCTCACTGCTTCTTCATGCCTTTTTCCAGGTTCTTGACTGTGGCTACATCTACTCTCCAAAAGTTCACTTCATTGGTGTCTTTTCCCATAACTAATAGCTCAACAAAAATGCAGCCGAATTATAGAATACACTCTTTCAAATTCTGAAAATATTCATACCTTGACTGATACTTCTCATCTCCAGTCTCACCAGTGTAATTTTCTCTTGTGCCACATTGCCTGAGCTCCACATGCATTTTAGTAAGCAGTGAATTCTTTTAGGACTATTTGTGCAAGTGATGACTCATTGTAACTTGTTATAATATCATTAGCTTTTCTTTTTTTCAGACCACTGGGGTAGGTGTCCTCTTGATTCTCAAGCTGCAGGTGGTGTTGAATATACTTATTATTTTTTTGTAATAAACGTGGATAAAAAGGAAGTATTTCATTACTAATGTAAGATGTAGCAACACCTATGTGGTTATATTTCTTGAAGATTCTTATCTGATATAATGCCTTAATTCATTATCATCCTTTTATTTCAAGAGGATCTGTGATGCAAAACCACCATTAACTCTTCAGTTATGTGGTAAAATTATGCATTATTCTATCATTCTGTTATATAACTGAAAAGTTGTGATTTTTACAATTCCACATTTGTTGTTTCCCTTGTAAGTTCTTTTGCTTTTCAAAAGACATGTAAATGATTTTGTCCTTGCTTATGACAAATAAATGCATATTTAATCTTCATATATAAATAATGTGCTCTTCTGAATGTGCCAAGCAAACTGTGGTGAATGATAGGGCCATTTTCAGTCTCTCCTTTAGATTTCCTTCTTATGCTAGTAGACAGAAGGAGAATTGAGTCTCAGTCCCTAGGGATGTGTTACAGCTGTAATGGAATTAATAAAGCTGATAAAATGAATAATTCATGATACAGCATCTCTTAGCAAAGCTTCTCAAAAGAGTCCAGTATAGACCAGCTAACTTCTAGTTAGAAACTGGCAATCACTGCTCCACCCCTTTTTTTTAAATTCTTCCCCTGCTATTCTTAATCCTATATCATGAATAACTGTCCTTTTATGTCATTCCCTATAATAAAAGAAGATGCATAAGAAAAACTTTTCATAATAAACCAAAAAATATTTCTAAATAAACAGAGGCATTTAACTTTTTCCAGTAAGCTGGAAGATACATATGTGCATTTCCTGTACTCAGTGTGTATATGATACACTCAAGGAACTTCTCATTTAAAGACAGTTAGTAATAATATCTACATGCTTTTTAACCATTTCACCCTGACATGGGTTCAGCAGTAGCAGTCATTTTTCTCCTTCTTCGTAGCTGGTGCAGTGCTGTGTTTTTGACTTTCAGCCTGGAAACAGTGCTGATAACACCGATGTTTTTAGTTGCTGCTCAGTTATGTTTAGTCTGACCAAGGACTTTCTGAGCCTCATGGTCTGCCAGGGAGGAGGGTAATCTGGGAGCGAGGAGAGACAAGACACCTGACCCAAACTGACCAAAGAGGTATTCCATACCACAGCACGTCATGCCCAGGATGTAAAAAAAATAGGGTCAGGGACCTGGAAGAGGGAGTTCACTGCTGGGTCAGGCTTGGTATTGGGTGGTGAGAGGTTGTATTCTTTTTCCTTGTATTTCCCTGGTCATTATTACTTTTGGTGGTAGCAGTAGTGGTTTGTGTTATACCTTAGTTACTGGGCTGTTCTTATTTCAAGGTGTGGGAGTTGCATTCTTCGATTCTCCTCCCCATCCCTCCAGGAGTGGGGGGGAAGAAAGAGGAGGGAGTGAGTGAGCAAACTGCATGTGTTACAGCTTAAACCACAACACACCCATATCTTCTCCTAGAACTTTAAATATAATATGCTTATCCCTGACTAAGACATGTTCCAACCACAGGATTAATTGCTAGTACACTTGAGTTTGTCAGGTGCTTTTGGGTAGAAGATAAACTTCTAAAATTTGCAGCTCCCATGAAACCAAGAAAACTGACTGTGGAGAGTGAGCAAAAGGCAAGTCATTGTTTGTTTCTGAAGATTAAGATGCATGTCCCTACCTCAGTTCAACAATTTTTATTAGTTACTATTATCTACTAACACAGCATTCTCCTGGATCACTGCTGAATCCATCAGAGAAAACACAAAATAAGGAAAGGCTGGAGTTTAAGGAATGGCCATATAGGAGTTTGGATATCAAACTGTCATGAGCAGGTTGGAACACATCTCAGAATTACAATCTGCAGTCAAAAAACCCGACACTATGTATATTATATTGCTGATTTTACTTTGTCTGTCTATGGTTCCTACTGGTCATCAATCAAGGGGAATGTTGATTGCCTGACACCCTTACATATGAAATGGCACTGAATGAGATAATCTTGGTTTTAAGTTGGTTTAATTTCAAAATCTTTTGAAGACATCAGACCTTCAGTGATACTGAAAAAAAAAATACTTAAATTATATATTATTTTAGATGAAATGCATTAGATATGTTAAATTATTCTGAGCTGCATGCATTTAGGTAATGTCTGAAATGGGAGGACTATATAATTCGGGACCATTTCATCTGATTAGGAAAATTTTCATTATACGGACTAGAGCTAATGAGAGATGTAAAGGTGGAGTTGTATCTCCCTTAAGCCATCTGGTCAATCTATGTGTGTTCTTCACATTTACTGTTCTGTTAGTTTATTCAAAAGAAGGTTAAAAGATAATTTAGTAGAGTCATCAGCAACTGAAGATTTCTAATAGAACAGAGCACTTGAATTAAACAGATCAAAGAAATACAAAGTTCAGTGGGTGAAATTCAAAGCTACATAAATCAAGACTGGAAAAAGGACATACGTTATTAAGAGTGAAGATAAGAAATAACTGGAAGAATTTGTAGGGACATGGTGGTCACTTCTAGTCTTTAGGATTGTGTGCTTTTTTTAAGATAGATTTCTTAGTTCGTGATTATTCATTAGTCACTAGAAAAGATGAACTTGTGGCATCTTTTCTGTTCAGATTTGACAGATTTGTTCTACATAGGATTCTATAGTTTTATTAAAACATGAAAATTTAAATATTTCAAAATATTAGTTGTAAGAAATAAAGCTGTTTATAAATAGAATTGGCAGAAGTGGTACAAAGTTTTCTGTAAAAATTGGGATTATATTTGCTACCAATAATCCTAATATGCAGCCTTCTACCTTCCCTCCTGTGCTCAACTGAGGTGGTATCTAGATCTGCCTCATTACCCTCCTGCTGTAAACCTCCAGAACTGAGTTCCTGCAAACCTAATAATCAGGAAGTTGTTCCCTCTGCCCACTCCCTCAGACAAGTTTGATCTAATTTAGCTATGCTTTTGCTGACAGTCACATGGATTCTTAGGCATGATGACAGTGAGTCATGAATTAAAATGAGTTCACTGTAGGTACAATCACACAAGTATTTTTGCTGGTTAGTAAGTTATTTCTGTATCTCTCCTGACACACAGTGACCAAAAAAGGGGATATGAGATAGCATGGGCTTCTTTTTACTTTTTTTTATCCTCTAGCAGTTAAGTAACCATCAAAAAGTGTAGAACTGCTGCTATAAACTGTGGGGAAAAAAAAGAAAAAAGAAGAAGAGAAGAGAATGACTGTGTTTTAACTGCTGTACCATCCCAGCAGCAATATTGAACATTTTCTACCCCTCTGTATGTTTTAAAACACTATGACTATCATAGATGTTATCCTTTAAATGCAAATTTGTAACTGTTTAGAAACAGCACACAGTAAATTTTCAGCAAAACAAAGTTCTTGATGCTTCAGTAGTTTACACTGTTGATTTTTAAGAAGGATATTTCTAGTTGAAGATATTTGATGTTAGCATTGATATCAATGGTAGCACACACATAAACTGTGGACGAATTAAGGCTTAAAACTGATATTAAGGTCTCAGTCCTGAACATGCTAAGAAAAATGCTCGGTCCTTTTTGTTTTCAAACATTCACTGTTTTCAAGTGCAAGGTAATGGTCAGTATGGAGGAGTTTAGGACCCAAAAAAAACAAACCTATTTTTTTTAAAGCAGGATCAACACTGTAATGCAAGTAATTGACATTCTGTGAAGTATCATGGCAGAATTAAATTCCGAAATTATTTTCTATTTACATTTATTTTTTTTTTTTAATTTTAATTGTGACCTTGTTTGAAGTTCCCTATCAGGTAGTAAGCTCTTTGGAGTTGAGAGAGAGGGCACATGTGTTGTATCTATTACCAACTTTTACTGTGGTCATCATAAAGTGACATTATCTGGTTGTCATGTTCGAATAATAATGTAATATAACGGTATTGCTATTTGAGGAACTCTGTTCTGTAAAAGTCAGTGTAGGCAGAAAAGGAATGTACAGCTTACAATGAAAATAATTATCAAAATGTTACTGCGTGTTCAGACAAAATGCCCATAAAATCTTGCAACATTTATCATGGCAGCATGACCTGAAGCTCTGTCATTCAACTGTTTTTAAAGGTCTTTGAGCAATGAAGAATCTATCTTACACTTGTAATAGACGCATTTGGTGTTATCAGTTTGAAAGCCTTCCTTTCAAAGTAACATTCAACCTAAATCTCTGTTGGTACTCTCACAACCAGAATTTCTTGCCCTGTCTTCTGTGGACTTGGATAAAAAGATTATTCTTTTTCCTATTTTGATCAGTTTTTAAAGTATTTGAATGTTGTTCGTCTCATCAGACTCTTCTGAAGCGTAAGGAATCCAAATAGTCTCAAAGTAAGTTTCAAAGTAAGTTTCTGTAATTTGCATGAATATTCTATCAAACTGTCTTCACACTTCTTGTCATGCTTGCTAAAGTTTGTGCCTGCCAAAGAAGAGCTCTTTCCATTGTTGTGGTATCTGTCTTTAAACCAATACTTGCAGGTTGGTAGAAAGCATGTACTCGAGCTCTGAATCCTGTTTTTAGTGATAGCTATTATAATTCATTGCCCTTTTATGAACAGCATTGTTAGTCTTTTCAAATAACTTCAGGACCAGGACAGCTATATCACTTTGAAAAGAAAGATAAATCCAGTTTATTCTCTTAGATTAAACATTTGATTATTTTGCAAATTGAGGTACAAAAAGCAACAAAATGTATTGTCAGTAGTGTCCTGAAGCTTATCTATCTCGTCATCAGGTTTTACAGGAGAATCTCAGCAGCTGTAGCTGCCCTCATATAAATATAAATATGTTATAAATATCCTCCCTAGAGAGGAGCCTGAGACACGGCCTCTGCTCTCCATGTCTTGCTTATACTCTTGAGATACCTGGTGAGTATGTGAAAAAAATTTCATCAAAATATATTGTGCACAAAGTTTATTTGCAAGGCAAACATGAAAAGAGATACTGGTCCTTAGAATAGGCTTATAGAATTCTCAACAGAAAAGTATGAAAAAGACTTTGTGAAGTTCAGTTTTGTAGTCTTCAGAATTCTGATTCATTTAACACTAATAAATATAAATGGGGAGTGAGAGATTTTCTCTTGTTCTTAGGGGCTGGCTGAGTCTCTTCACTTTAGCTGTGCATATTGTTGCCCAATTCTCTGTCAGATAACTCCTTCAGGCAAATTAATATATTTCAGAAAAAATATAGCCCAGGAAAATGTTATATTTTTGTCTTAACACTATAAACACATGTTGGTGACTCACATTCACAGGAACTAAGCAAAGCATAGAGATTTAACAATGGGGTGTTACATGATCTTCCCAACACAGTTTTTGGGACATGCATCATACTTGTGAGATTGCAAGCACATTATTTGGTTGCAGTGGCTCTTGTGCAGTGTTGAGATAAAACCTGACTTTCTGTAAGAACAGAAATGCTGTTTACTTCTGTTGTAATGTATGGGACTAGAATACACAGTGTAGTTCTCCATAGCACTGAACGTCGCCTGCCCAGTTGTCTCCAGGTCCAGTTGTCTTGGTCTTTGGCCTTTCATTCAGCAAAGACTCCCTTTCACTGCCCTTTCTCTTCATGATGCAACTCTGTCAATTGTCATCTCTCCTCAAATGATATAAGCGAATCTCCTCATAGGGGCCGTGAGATAGAGCATTATCCATCACCTTTCCTGGCAGAGCTAGAGTAAAATCTGCAGGGCTCAGTAGCAGGTGAAGAGCAGTAGACAATGTAGCAGTGAGTGACAGCTATGATTTGGGTGAGTGAGAAATGATGCTGAGGAGTACAAAAAGCATTGGCAGCTTGTGAGACTCTCTGCAGGAGCCCACCACTTCCCTGTAACACTGCAGGAGATGCTGTCAGTCAAGCTATCTGAAAAATCTTATCCCTCTCAGATCTTGGAACTCTGCTAAAAGTTGATTTTCTTAGTGTAATCTGTGTGAGAGTGCAGGACCTGAAATGACGATAGTCACATCTGGCAGGGCGTCCTAACAGGCTCAGCAGCTTCTGTGCATGTGAGAATTAAGCTGGTTTTGTCTGAAGCCAGCAAGCCAATCAAGTCTGGTAGGTTTAAATTTAACCTTTAAATTCGTAGTTAAGTTGCCAAATGCCCTATCCAAGATTAAAGATCTGTTTGGGATAGGTTTATAAACATCTATCATCTGCTTTTTTTTTGGCACTGGCAAGCCAACCTTTATTTTATTTTATTTTATTTTATTTTATTTTATTTTATTTTATTTTATTTTATTTTATTTTATTTTATTTTATT